>RJWJ010016860.1:23558-33972 GCA_004363605.1 Indri indri | reverse complement strand
GAAGGTGTCACTCCAGATGGTCCACTGGTCCCTGCTACTTTCACTGATTGTCCAGTGGTCCCTGTCACCAAAGCTGAAAGCCCTGTTGTTGCTGTCACACCAGCTGACAGTCCAGTTGAACCTGTGACTCCAACAAATGGTCCACTGGTTCCTGCCACTTTCTCTGATTGTCCAGTGGTCCCTGTCACTCCAGCTGAAAAACCTGTTTTTCCTGTCACTCCACCTGTGAATCCAGTTGAACCTGTCCCTCCAGACGGTCCACTGGTCCCTGCCACTTTAACTGATTTTCCAGTGGTCCCTGTAACTCTGGCCGAAAGGACAGTTGTCCCTGTCACTCCAGCTGATAGTCCAGTTGTCCTTGTCACTCCAGCTGAGAGTCCGCTTGTCCCTGTTACTCCAGCTGATGGTCCAGTTGAACCTGTAACTCCAACAGATGGTCCTCTGGTCCCTGCTACTTTCACTGATTGTCCAGTGGTCCCTGTGTCCACAGCTGAGAGTCCAGTTTTTTCTGTCACTCCCCCTGATGGACCAGTTGTCTCTGTCACTCCAGCCAATGGTCCACTGGAACCTGTCACTCCAGCTGAGAGTCCAGTTGAACCTGTAACTCCAGCGGATGGTCCATTGGTCCCTACCAATTTCACTGATTGTCCATTGGTCCATGTCACTCCAACTGAGAGCCAAGTTGTCCCTGTCACTCCTCCTGATGATCCTGTTGAACCTGTCACTCTAGCAGATGGTCCAGTTGTCCCTGCTCCCACAGAAGATGGCTGAGATATCTCTGTCATTCCAGATAGTGGTCTAGTTGTCCCTGTTACTCCAGCTGTGAGTCTAGTTGTCCCTATTACTCCAGATGATGATCCAGTCACCTCTGTCCCTCCAGCTGAGACTCCAGTTGTCCCTGTCCCTCCAACAGATGGGCCAATTGAACCTGTCACTCTAGCATATGGTCCAGTTTTCCCTGATTCTCTGGATGATGGCCCACTTATCTCTGTCACTCCAGGTGATGGTCCAGTTGTCCCTGTCACTGAAGCTGATTGTCTCGTTGTCTCTGATCCTCCAACTGATTGTCCAAAATTTTCTGTTCCTATAACAGATGGTGTAGTTGTTCCTGAACCTATAACAGATGGTCTTGTTGTTCCTGATCCTTCATCTGATGGTTCAGTAGTCCCTGTCACTCCAAATGATTGTCCAGTTGTTCCTGATTTCTCAGCTAGTGGTCTAGTTATTCCTGTTCCTGAAGAGAATGGTTCTATTGTTGCTGATCCTTCAGCTGATGGTCTAGTTTTCCCTGATTGTCCTACAGATGGCCCAGTTGTCTCTGATCCTACAACAAATGGTTCAGTTGTCCCTGATCCTCCAGGTAATGGTCCAGTTGTCCCTGATTTTCCAACTGATGATCCAGTTGTCCCTGATTCTATGACAAATGGCTTAGTTGTTCCTAACCCTATAATTGATGGTCTTGTTCCTGATCTTTCATCTGATGGCTCAGTTGTTCCTGATTCTCCAGTTGATGGTCTAGTCATACCCGTTTCTACAGAGGATAATTCACTTTTTGTTGATCCTTCACCTAACAGTCTAGTTATCCCTGATTCTTCTAATGATGGCATAGTTGTTCCTGATTCTCCAAACGATGATCCAGTTGTCCCTGATACTGCAATAGATAGTCCAATTGTTCCTAACCCTGTAACAGATGGTCTTGTTGTTCCTGATTCTTCAGCTGATGGCCCAGTAGTCCCTGTCTCTCCAGATGATTGTCCAGTTGCTCCTGTTCCTTTAACTGATGGTCCAGTTGTTCCTGATTCCTCAGCTGATGATCTAGTTGTACCTATTCCTGCAGAGGATTGTTCAATTGTTATTGATCCTTCAGTTGGTGGTCTAGTTGTCTCTGATTTTCTAACTGATGGTCCAGTTAGCCCTGTGACTCCTGATGATTGTCCAGAAGTCCCTGTTACTCCAGCTGATGGTCCAGTTGTTCCTGATCCTACATCTGGTGGTCCCATTGTCCCTGAAACTTTAGATGATAGTCCAGTTGTCCAGGTCACTCTAGATGATTGTTCATAATTTCCTGTCACTTTAGCTGATGGTCTAGTTGTCCCTGTCTCTCCAGCTGATGATCCACTTGTCCCTGTCAAAAAAAAAGTAGTAAAAGTAGAATGATGTTAATAGCTGCCTGGGTCCTTGGTTAACCTTAAGAACTTATGCTGCTTTCTTTCTCCAGCATAGCTTTTATACCTCTTTCTCCCAATTGCCTCTACCTTATTTCATACCTTTATTTCTGTTACAGTATAACTTCTTCCTGTTTACTTTAAACAACCATTTATTCAATACTTATTGTGTGCCAAAGATGTTCTCAGTAACTTATATTACTTTATTTTATCATAATTATTCCATAAGGTATATAATATTACTTTTCCATTTTAGAGTAGAAATTAAAGCACACAGAGATTAAGTAGAGTTCTCTGTTCCCACAGAGCATTCTAGTTGGAGGATTGATAGGTAGACATATGAATAAAATAATGAGCCAACCAATAAGTCAAATTCTCAAACAAGGAAAACTTCACAGCACTTTCATAAAGTGAAGTGATATTGAGCAACTGGAATATTCTGTTTTAGATTGCTTAGTTAGAAAAGGCTTCTCTGAGGAGATTTTATTTCTTTTGAGGTCTGATAACCAAAAACAGCCAGCTAATGAAGCTCTAGGAGAATGACATTCCAGGCAAAGAGAACAGGCTGTACAAAAGTCATAAGACTGATTGAACTACACTTGCTAGAAAAACAGAGCTAGAAGTTGAGTGTAGCTGGATCACGGGAGGTAAGGAGGAGAATATTGCAAAGTGAGGTCAGATACATAGGAGTGGGCAAAGTGTTATGACTCAGGTGAGGGAGATGGGACATTTTTCTAAATGCAATGGGATATAATTTTAAGCTAGGGAGTGATAGCATAGGATTTATATATATTCAAAATCCCACTCTCTACTCTGTGGAGAACATATGGCAAGAGGCACATAATAGAAGTAGGAAGACCAATTATGAGGTGATTTCAGTAGTTCTGACAATTCATGAATGCCTTGAACTAGAGTGGTGATAAAGGAGACTGAGAACAATGGATGGGGTCAGGATATGTTTTGGATGTAGCATTAACAGGCCTTGTTTAGATGTGGGAAGTGCAGGAAAAAAGAAGAAAGGCATCAAGGGTAACTCTAAGAATTTTACCTGAGTGAACTGAGTCAGTGATAGTACTATTTACTAACATGGGGAAGACTAGGAGAACAGGTGTGGGCATGAAGGGAGATCCAGTATCACCCAGAATGCTCTAGTTCTGAGATCTTAACATTAAGAATTATACTAAGGAACCAGATAAAAATGGAAACCTTGGATTTATAGAGACAAGGGTCTGCACAATGGTATGTGTGTGGATAGGCACATGTTTCCAGCAAAACTCTACTGCATGGATATAGCGAAAAATAGTCCACTTCCTCCCCACATCTCTAATCCTTCCAGAAGATTCTCTTCCATGTGTCCTGTTATTTTACCTCACTGATGAGAATAAAATCTCTTTATCCTTTACAAGACTGGAAGCTATGATTCACTTATTTACTTATTCACCAGATATTCAACAGATATTTATCAAGTACTCAAAACAGAAAATGATGTAGGCATTGGGCACACAACTGTAAACAAAAACAGGCCAGGTAAAAGATCTTTCTCTAGGTTCGACAGAAATTTACCATGTTTGTGGCCTAACTAGTAATAAAGAATGACTAGATAAAGAGTTAGTAATCTAAGCCCTGTTCTGGCCCACCACATATTCATTCTGTGACTTTGGGGTAAACACATTGATTTTCCATATATAAAACATGGATAATTACTAATATACTCTCAATTGCACAGGGTGGTTGACATACGTGAGAACACTTTGTCCATTTCACACCTAGTATACTTTTTTCTGATTATCACTTCTATTTTTATTAAAATAGATTAGGATGACTTACAAATGCTATTATACAATGGTTAATGACTGTTTCATATCTTTATTTTATTAAGTTATACTCAATATATCCAGTAAAAACAAAGATATAAGAATGGTATTATTTTATTTTACCAATTACATTTTTCAGGCAAGATTTTGGGTGGTGTGCTTATTTTCTAAGAAGTATTTATCAATCAATTTATTTTTTTAATTTTAATCTGTATTTTTAGTCCTTCGAAACAAGTTAAGTATTATGAAACACAAACATTATTTGGTAAAGAGAGTGGCAACACCCATTGCCCACTTTACATTTTTCCTCTATAGGTGAGCTCTGAGCAAATGAAGCAAATTTCAAATTGTAGAAAAGAAGTCTTTGAAAACCAGTGGCCTATTTGCAAATTGGAGAAAAAAAGAATTTTTAAAATCCAATGTGTAGATGTTTTAGGGAAAAAACTGTTTCTGAATTTTTAGACAATTTAGAGGCAATGTAATTTAAAAGTTATTTGTCCAAATGGGAAAATTTGTTCATCAAGGTTCTAGATCTCTGTTCAATAAAGAACTTATGGAAAAATATGTTAATACTTTAAACCACAAAAATTTTCTATTACTAAATATAGTGGTGTTTTGCAAAAGATTGCAAGAGAAGAATTCTAATTTAAAATTTCAATATCCTTGTTGATGCCTGATAAGATTTTCATATCTAACAGCCTATTTTTCAAGATAGAAAAGAATTTATTGAACTCTTAAATATTTGTATTATGGGAAAAATCATACAAATCAATGACATGCAAAGATAACTAACATATCATTTTTGTAATTATTAAGCATTTTTAACATATATTTTATTATTTTAGCTTGTTGTCTAAGTGATTTTGTCTGGACAAATGCAAAACATAGAAAATGAAATCATAACTAACTGGATGAGCAAATACATCCTAAAAACAACATTTAAGGACTAAACATAAGATGAAATGTTAGATGATCACTGTTACTTTTTTTACTTAGTTCCACTATGGTTGTACCAAGTAACAATACCAGTGATTTCTAAACTGGCCACATAACACTATCAGATTTAAAATGTGACATTAGATGTTGCTCTAATTGATAACCCAACAGTGTATAAATACTTAATAACAAAGAATGCAAGGGCAATCTTCCTACTTGAGTCACATAATATTTGAATAACAGTGCTCTAATTCTCAAGCAGGAAAGATTTTCAAGTGAATAAATATCCTACTAAATAGCCTTTTATAAATAAGTTTCTATATCGACTCAGATTTTTGTGACTTTTTATGCTTAGCTAACCTCACCTGGTTTATGTGAAGAGCTTGTGATAGTACCACTGCCGGGCAACCCAGGTGTACTTTCACCTCCACTAGTTGCACCACCTGATGTTTCAGGTGTACCTGTTGCAAAGAAAAAAAAATAGAAAGAGCTCATTTATAGAATTTCTTAAACCATGAGATAACCAATTCTGACTTAAATTAACTTCCAACTAAAAATTACAGAAATACCCATTTTTCTATATCAATAATAATTATCCTTTATACATTTTTAATTTGCTTTGATTTACATTATTCATTATTTCATTGGATCTTCATCACAATCCCAGTAATTAGATAACTTTGCCCTGCATTTTAGAGACAAGGAAACAAAGGTTACAGAAGTTAAGTGATTAACTTGCTTAATTGCATGATACTTATTCTAAGGAGCAGTGTTACACTACACCCCATATTGCCCCTGGGCAAGCACTGAGTCCTCCATTTTACCCACCTAGTTTGCTCCCAGAAATTGTTGCTGAAGCTGCATTGAAGTTTGTACTCACAGGGCTACTGGTGGTTGAGACACCAGATATTGCTGGGGTCCCTAGTTATCAATGACAATGAGTCACTGTCAGTGCTGCAAATATGCTAGTCCCTATTCTGTGCTGATAGCACAGGACTGAGATTTCCAAATTATAGGGCATTAAGGGCATCTTCCTCATGTTTTCCCTTTGCTCAGAAATCTAATACCCATTATAGCTTGACTGTTAGTCCACACCCTGCTGAGCAAGGCATGGTTGGGACCAGCTAAGGAGTCATGTCCAGACTTACCTGACTTTCCAGGACTTGTGGTTTCAGTGCCTGGTTCCCTGTGGGTGCTACTACCTCTAGCTCCAGGGGTTGCTCCAGGTGATACTGCAGGTGTGCCTGAGATTTTCAGAAAAAACACACAGTGTAAGGAACTGGCTTTTATTCAATCACTATGACCTGAAACAAGCTTGGAAATCTCTTCCAGAACATATTTCTACCCACAAACATTTGCTCAGTTCAGTGATATTAGGACTTTTTGCTCAGAACAGGCATACAGACTAATCTGATAATACACTAATTATAATGTCACAATCCTTATTTTAAACATGGAATTTATATATGCCTTTGACATTGAACATGCCTCTTCCTAGAATTACCTAGAAACTGTCATTCCAGATTACATTCTTTTCTCATCCGCACCATTTTCCCATTGCTATATTACTTACTGCTTGCTTTTTTCACGTGTTTAAATTATAAGTACAGGACCATCTTCTGATATCTCTGGTACCTAACACAATACTAAGCTCTCAATAAGTATTGTTTTACTAAAATATAAGTGTTTGCATTAATTTATTTACAGCTACCGAATTCTCCACAATCTCTTTTGTTAAATCAAATTTTGATCCAAGAGTTTACATTTCTCTAATTAGATATGATTTTAAATATGAATGATGCTCCAAATGTAACTTCATCTGAAGCTAAAGTGGTTGCTCCATCTGATCTTCCAGTTGTATCCAATTTTAAAAATAATGAGGTTCTGTCTATACATTGTTATGCTACAAGTGCTTTCTAGCAAGTTTTTTTTTTTTATGTGAGACAGGGTCTCAGTCTGTTGCCCAGCCTAGAGTACAGTGGTGTCATCACAGCTCACTGCAGCCTCCAACTCCCAGGCTCAAGCTATCTTCCTTGCCTCAGCCTCCTGAATAGCTGGGACTATATGCATGTACCACCACCCTGGGATAATTTTTTTAATTTTTTGTAGAGAGAGGGTCACACTATTGCCCAGACTAGTCTTGAATTCCTGGGCTCAAGCCATCCTTTTGCCTTGGCCTTCCAAAAATGCTAAGATTACAGGTGTGTGCCACTGCACCTGGCCAAAAGTTCATTATTAAAATTATTTTATAATTGCTAGAATTTTCCTCAATCATTTCTCTTGTAATTAACTTCTGTTTTTAAAACTCACTTGGGTTTATTATAATTATATATATAATTATATATAATAATTGTTTTTGACCATTGGTCAAACACTAAGATGTGCTTGTTTTTCCTGCCTGCTGTTCCAGCCATGCTCCCACTGCCTGCTCCAGTGGTAGCTACCACAGACCCTTCTATTGGAAAAAAGCATCTGGGATTACATTAGTTTCTAAAATTTCTAAGAAATCAAGGAATATATTAAAAATTCTTAAACATTGTCATCATTTATTTTTTTGAGTTTTTCAATAGCTTTGTTTTTGACCAATATAATTGATTTGAATGAATAGGCTTCTGTGATTACTTAGCTATTTACTGGGTACGAAATCCCAACTCAAACTCACTGTCTGGCATTCTGGTGCTGCTTCTTGCCAGTGTAGTTGATTCACCTGATATCCCAGTTGTTCCTGTTTAAAAAGAAAGAATAAAAGTAATATGATAATGCTTAATTAAACTAAATTTGATGATCAATAATGTTTCTATTAATATGACCACTTTTACCATCCTAATTCATGTCTTCCTCCTCTTACCTGAAATATTGCAATTATTTCCTAATTTCACTCAATTACCAGGTCAATATTCTTCACCAAGAATATATTCTCTGCTCAAGAATGTTATATGTAGTAATTCTTAAACATTAATGTGCATAAGAATCACCTGGCGAGCCTATTAGAAATGAAAATTCCACATTTCTCCTAGTAGAAATTCTAATTCTATTTTATAACATTGAAGAGGTCAGGCTTTTTGTATTGCAATTAAACTCATACATGCATTTTCAGTTTGCAGGGCATCCAGAGCATGAAAGAGTAAGTTAATTGACATTGCAGGGAAACAATGAGCTAAATTTAGAATATCTAGATTCATCACGACCAAGTGAGCTTCATCCCAGAGATGCAGGGATGGTACAGCATACACAAATCTATAAATGTAATTCACCACATAAATAAAATTACTTCTATTTACAAAGACCATATGATCCTCTCAATAGACACAGAAAAAGCATTTGACAAAATTCAGCACCCTTTGATGATAAGAACACTTAACAAAATAGGCACAGACAGTACTTTCCTCAAAATTATAAAAGTCATATATGAAAAACCCACAGCCAACATCATACTAAAGGGGGAAAAATTGAAAGCATTCCTGCTTAGAATTGGAACCAGACAAGTTTGCCACTATCTCCACTTCTATTCAACATAGTGCTAGAAATGCTAGCTAGAGCAATCAGGCAAGAGAAGGAAATCAAGGGTATCCAAATGGGGGCAGAAGAGTTCAAAGTATTGCTCTTTGCTGACAAGATGATCTTATATCTAGAAAACCCCAAAGATTCTGCCAAGAGACTAGTGGGATTGACAAATAAATTCAGCAAAGTCTCAGGTTACAAAATCAATGTACACAAATCAGTAGCATTCTTGTACACCAACACTCAAACTGAGAAACAAATCAAAGACTCAATACCCTTCAAAATAGCAACAAAGAAAATAAAATACCTAGGAATATATTTAACTAAGGAGGTGAAAGATCGCTACAGAGAGAACTGTGAAACACCATGGAAGGAAATACCAGAGGATGTAAACAGGTGGAAAGCCATACCATGCTCATGGGTTGGCAGAATCAACATTGTTAAAATGTCTATACTACCCAAAGTGATCTACAGATTCAATGCAATCCCTATTAAAACATCAACATCATTTTTCACAGATCTAGAAAAAAAACTCTATGCTTCATATGGAACCAGACCCCATATAGCAAAAGAAACCTAAAACAAAAAGAACAAATTGGGATGTATCAATTTACCAGACTCCCAGCTACACTACAAGGCTATAGTAACCAAAACAGGATGGTACTGGCACAAGAACACAGACATAGACAATGGATCGGAACAGAGAACCCAGATATAAAACCATCCTCATATTGCCATCTGATCTTTGACAAAGCAGATAAAAACATACACTGGGGAAAAAAATCCCTATTCAATAAATGGTGCTGGGAAAATTATAGACACATGTAGAAGACTGAAACAGGATTTCCACCTCTCACCGCTCACAAAAATCAATTCATGATGGATAACAGACTTAAACCTAAGGCATGAAACTATAATAATTCTAGAAACAGTGTTGGAAAAAACTCTTACAGACATTGGCCTACCAAAGAATTTATGAAGAAGACTCCAAAAGCAATCAGAGCAACAACAGCAATTAACAAATGGGACTTGATTAAATTAGGAAGATTTTGCACAACCAAGGAAACAATCATTAGAGCAAATAGACAACCCACGGAATGGGAGAAAATATTTGCATGTTATGCATCTGATAAAGGGCTGATAACTAGAATCTACAAAGAACTCAAGAAAATCAGCAAGAAAAAAACCAAACAACCCCATTAAAAATTGGGCAAAAGACATGAACAGAAACTTTTCAAAAGAAGATAGACTAATGGCCAAAAAACATGAAAAAAATGCTCAACATCTCTAATCATCAGGGAAGTACAAATCAAAACCACAATGAGATATCACTTAACTCCAGTGAGAATGGCTTTTATCAAAATGACCCAAAACAATAAATGATGGCATGGATGCAGAGAGATAGGAACACTCACTCATACACTGCTGGTGGGACTGCAAACTAGTAAAACCTCTATGAAAAGTAGAATGGCGATACCTCAAAGAACTAAAAGTAGAGCTAACATTTGATCCAGCAATCTCACTACGGAGTATTTACCCAAATCAAAAAAAGACATTCTACAAAAAGGACACCTGCACTCAAATGTTTATAGCAGCACAATTCACAATTGCAAAGATGTGGAAACAACCCAAGTGCCCATCAATACATGAGTGGATTAATAAAATGTGGTATATGTACACCATGGAGTACTACTGAGCCATAAAAAAGTGGTGAACTAATACCTCTTGTATTAACCTAGATGAAACTGGAGACCATTTTTATAGGTGAAGTATCACGAGAATGGAAAAACAAACACCACATATTGTCGCGCCCCCTCGCCAGCAAGGACGACGCGGCAACCGGAGTTCTTCTGAGCGTGCTTTATTGAGGCTCCTTACAACTTACATTATGCGGAAGACGCCGAAAGCGGAAGGGTGCAGGCTTATATAGGTTGGGCTACGCAAGGCAATGAGTCAGCAACGAGCATGCGCACTGGCTTGTTTACCCGCACCGGAGAG
>RJWJ010016860.1:0-23458 GCA_004363605.1 Indri indri | reverse complement strand
CATGTATCCAAAACATTTGTACCCCTGTAATATTCTGAAATAAAAAAACGGATTAGATCCAGGTTCATAATTTTGGGCAGGAATACTTTCTACGTAACGTATTGCAAAAAGAGATATATAACATCAAGTTCCCACTATCAGTGAAGCCATGTTTGATCACTAGGTTTAGGCGGTGACAGCCAGATCTCTCCAATATAAACCGTTTTTCCCCTTTGCAATTAGCAAGTAATCTGGTGGCTGATACTTTGGTATCAGGCAAACACCCACGTACCAGTCAACCTTTCACCTAATGTTTTCAGCATTTATTTATGCTCATTGCCTATTTCACTCAGGATTGTAAAACAGTGATTTTTCTAATTGTGTCCTTTTTTTCAACATGTATTAGTTGGCATTTTTCTTTTAAAAGAGAGACTTTTCTTATCAACAGGAACTATCTGGATATCTTGATCCATAGTTTCTAATAAAAATATTTGATAATTATTTAATTTTTCCCCTAATTACTAATTTTCAGAATACGGACTTGGCATAATAGTCACCTCCATCAGTATCAAACCCACTGTTGCTTTTGTTGTTCTCTTCACTAATTATCATTGAGTCATGTATATTTTAATATTATCAATGTGTTTCAATCACAGTAATTATTTTTTTAGTGCTCAAGATTCCCCACATTTGGTCAACGGGAGCTGCTGCAGTTTGGCAGCCTTGTCATTTCAGCAGAGCTCCCTTAGTCTTTGAATGCTTCCTTGTTTTCTGACCCCCAAGCTCACTTTGTACTTTTCCTGCCCCAGACCTGGTATTAGTCATTTCTCCACGCAACAATCAACACAGAAATTTAGGAGCCCAAACTGGGCAATAGGCGGTGCTCACTACTATTAAGATGCCATTGCTTTTAGGCCATTTCAGTGGTCCGAGTTAGAAGGTATGTATATATGTGTGTGTATGTATATATGTATATATGCATAGATATTTTTCTATATGTTAGAAATATATACATATATAAAAATTTTATTATATATTTATATTTATATAAATCATATATATGTCATGAGTTCCATTTCCAACTCAAATGGAACGTGACGGGGATTTACTTAATTATTTAATTCTCGTTTCCTTTTTCTCTTACCTTTAAAATCTTGGTTTCCAATAACATTCATATTGCTTTATTATATAATATGTAAAAATCATTCAAAGTAGGAACACTAATATAACTACTAAGAATAAAATCAATAAAGTTTAAGATTTCATAGCAATCCTGTTGTCCTCAAAATATATGACACTAAGCATGTACAGTCTGATTATGTGAAATAATTATTTTCTGCATGTGAGTATGATTTGATATTTAAATGTGTTTACTTGTTTTGGTTGGTTTTCAATTTTAGTGTTTGGTTTTTTATTCATAAAGGTCCAAATTACATGTACAATTCTATTGCTCTTTTTTTCCCTTAATAAATTCTGGAAATAACTCTAGATCATTATGAAGGGATCTTCCTCACCCTTTTATTAGGATGGCCCAGTGCTACTTTATACCATATTTTGTTTACTGTGTCTTCTGTGATTGGAAATGTGAGTTCTTTCCAATCTTTTTCTCTTAAAAACAATGCCAGTATCAAAGATTATACATAGGTTGTTTTGTACTTTGGTTGTATAACTTCAGGGTAGAGCACTAAGTGGGATTTCTGGGTCAAAGGATAAATGAATCCCTAATTCTGTTAGGTTTTGCCAAGTGGAGCTGTAACATTTTGTGCTCCCACCAGCAACGTACAGAGCACCACCTGTTTCTTTCCAGACCTGTCAACAGGGCTGTTGTCAAACTTTTGGATTTCGGCCAATCTAAAAAGTGAGAAATGATGTCTCAGTGTAGTTTTAATTTGCCTTCTTCTTGTGTGTAAAGTTGATAATATTTTTACATGATTAAGAACCATTTACACTTTTTTTTTCTGTGACCTTCAATTCACATCTTCTTTTATTCTAGTTTTCTTCAGACTTTGCTCTATGTACTTCTTCCCTTTGCTGATTTTTCTTTGTATCCTTTTGCTGTAATAAATCATAGCCAAGAGTATGACTATATACTGAGACTGGTGAGTCCTAGCAAATCACAAAACCTGAGGGGGTTTTGGGGACCCTGACGCAATATGCTTTTCCATGTGGTCAAAGACACTTTTGTGTCTTTAAGGAGAGTTTTAAAGTTTTCCTCATGTAAGTTTTGCTATCTTGTTAGGATTATTCCTAGGTATTTTTTGTTGTCATTGTTTTTATAAACTAGAGTTTTGTCTTCCAATATATGTATTTAACTTGTTATTGTTTGTATTTGTGAAGACAATTAATTTTGACAGATTAATCTTATATCTTGGTACCTTATTAAAAGCTCCTATTGTTTTTAGTTTTTCCATTGATTCTCTAGCGCTTACAGGTGTACTATTATATCACCTGAAGATAGGAATAACTTATATCCTATTTCAAATTTTATACTTCTAATTACTATCTAATCCCAGTTTATTAATAACTCCAAAACATGTTAAATAGTAGTATGATAGTATGTATTCTTACCTTGTTGCTGCCATTAAGTGGAATAGGTCTGGTAATTCCTCATTAAGATGCTGTGTGTGAGTCTGAGGTATAGGTATATGCATTTTATCATTTCAAGTACCCATTCATTTATATTATTTTGAGTGGTTATTTTCCATCATATATGTTTATCAGATGTTTCTCAAATACCTTTTAGCCTCTGTGGGAATGACCAGTTAGTTGTTTTTATTTTTCTTAGATCTATTAATATTATGAATCACATTAATGGTTTTCTTATTCAGAAAAACCTTCAGAAAAAATTATTAATAAAAATTACTATTAAACAACTTTTTCCTTAATGCTCATTTTTTTTACTTTTTAATAAACTTAAGGTTCTCTTGCTTGGTTCATAAGTTTTAAACAATTCCTTTAACTTACTGTCACCTATAAGCAAACCAAGTCTAACAGTTTTTAAAAATAAGTTGCAGAATTGACTGTTCAGGATTAATTCTTCCAGGTATATGGTGGATCTTTTCGATATGTAGGTTTAGGTCTTTTTTTTAATTTCAGGAAATATTTCCTGATTTACAATTTTAAATATTAATTCTGGTTTGTTGCTTTTTTTTTCTTCTCTAGAAATTGCAATAATACATATGTTGAATATTTTATCTGTTTCCTATAACTATATACTTCTCTCATCCATTTTATCTTTTTTGAAAGTGTCTGCAATATTTTGGAGGTAGAAGACCTCTTCTCAGTTCTATCCTCTAATCCCCTTGTTGTACTTTCAGTCTTATTTATTCTCTGTTGGGTACCTTGATATTTGATCTTTATTTTTTGAGATGATTTTTTTCCTTCGATTTCTCTTTTGAGTTTTCATCAATTTTAATTTAACACCTTCCTGCTGTTTATCTATTTTTACTGAGTTTTTAATTTATAATTTTTATGTCTCTTAATATCTGCAGTTATTTCTTTTAGTTATTTTTAAATTCATGTTAATGTTATGTTTTAGTATTTCTCTGCTTCATGACTGAATTTTTCAAATTTGCTTGCCATTGAAAATTTGCATTGAAAAAGAATAGCTATATACAGATATTGGAATTTTTTTCATTTTTTCACTTTTTTTCTTTTCCTTTCTTTTCTTTTTTTTCTCCATTGGGTTTTCCTGGACCAGCAATAGCAGACATCCTATGCAGAGAGTTGTAGAGAGGCTTTTGTGTGGCTTCCCAAATTTCTCAGATCAAGGGATCCCTTTTATATTCTTACAGTGAGGCAAGTTTCTTTTATAAGTGGCAGCTTTTCCTTGTCTTCTGATTCTCAATTATTATCCTGTTTTACTGACACTCTTGTCTTTATACACTTCTTTTTCCTTTGACATCCATACTCCAAAGATTCCTCTCCCTTTCAAAATCTCTCCCTCTTTTCTAGCAGTGCCTTTTCTCGGTGCCTTCTCAAGACTTCCAATTCTCATTCCGTGCACTCTCCAATACTCTTTTTTTCAACTTCACATTCACGAGTGCTCCTACCTGCCAGGTCCCAGATCTTCTCTCAGTATTTTCCATTTGTGTTGGGGGCGTTTCCTGCAGGCGCTGAACTCAAGTTGATTGAACCATGTGTTCTACCACTATTAGGACTTCTTTCTCCTTTCCTTTCTCCTGGGATGCCCTTACCCAAATCCCCACTCTGCTCTGAGCCCCACAGCCATCTTCCTAGTCTTTGGAGTCTCAGTCTTCTCTGTCCCCTCTAAATACTCCAGGTGCAGTCTCTGTGTTGATCGTTATGGTTTGTAAAATGAGGTATCTGTAGATTCTAATTCATGAAGCCACCCATCTTTTTCCTGCCTCTTTTTTACTTTTTTAAATAGCTTTTCCATTGGTTTCTTGAGCTTAAATGCTACTCGATTCTATGAGCATCAGCACAAATTAAGGATCAGGTTGATACAATAGCTAACTAAATTACATTCTGCTTGTGATAAAAACATTTTTGGTGTATTTGAATATTTAACCAGGTCATTAGATAGTCACAACAGAGATACAACATTTAAGAGATTAGATAAGAAAGATTCTCCACAGATTCAGCTGTGAACACCTCACTCACCTGCTTCATTTCCAGAGATGAATTTAGGATGAACTATGTGTAATAAGTAGTGTGTTAAGTCCTCTTACTTGAGGATGATTATTATTTATATTGAGAACATGTATGTAGTGGGTTGTATCTACTTGGATATATAAAAGAAGGAGATTTCTCTCTGATTTTGCACCCTCTCAGAAGACTGTGAAGCACATCACATTCTGGTTTAATGCTTCTTCAATAATAATCCCATTTTTTATTCTCCGCTACCTTTGTGGAGAAGGTTTCTGGGTTCAGAGAGTATTTTGTTTTCAATTCTACTTCTTCAACACCTGAAAGATGATGGCTTTTTATTCCCCTGAGATTGAGCAGATTCCTAATATTTCACTCAGCTCACTTGTATTTTGAGTGTTTGTTCAAGTTAAGGCACAAAGATATAGCTCAC
The DNA here is from genome assembly GCA_004363605.1 of Indri indri. NCBI lineage: Eukaryota > Metazoa > Chordata > Mammalia > Primates > Indriidae > Indri > Indri indri. Next base: position 18,438 of record RJWJ010016860.1, on the reverse strand, counting down.
TGTACACTAATTATAATACATTCTTTTTAAAATAGAATAGTATGTTGTTTTTAACCCCAACTAACCAGTCACCTTACTAGAATTGTCTCTCAAATTCCTACTCCAAAACCTGTCATTGAACAATTTCTGGACTTTATCTTCTGCCTTGCATGGTTTTTGCATTTGTGTGTATTATAAATATTAATTTCTTTTGCTCAGAAATGAAGTTCTATGAGAACCATTTCCTTAATCTAACTGTTCTTTTATGTTGTGTATAGCTGCAGTCCCCAGCCCCTGGGCAGCAAATGAACTGGCACCAGTCTGCGGCCTGCCAGGAACTGGGTGCACAGCAGGAGGTGAAAGACAGGTGAGGGAGAGAAGCCCCACCTGCACCCACAGCTGCTCCCCATCGCTTGCATCACCGCCCCACCCCGTCAGATCAGCGGTGGCTTCAGACCCTCATAGGAGCACAAATTCCATTGCAAACTGCACATACGAGGGATCCAGGTTGTGTGCTCCCCATGAGAATCCAACGTCTGATGATCTGAGGTGGAGCCGAGGTAGCAGTGACACCCCTGTTCCTGACCCCCTCATCCGTGGAAAAACTGTCTTCCACAATACCAGTCCCTGGCATCAAAAAGGTTAGGGAATGCTGGTCTATAGTACCCAGTATGATATTGCACACACAACAAATATCTCTTGATTTATTTCTGATCTTCTGTGGTTTTGACATTACACAAATAATAACTAATCTCTCCAGGAAACCTTGTTTCTGACAAAATTTTAAGTAACCAGATTACATTTCTACTGTCTGCATTTGTTCTGATTATATATCTTTCCATACCTGATGCTCTGGAAGTGTTTTCACCGGCAGCTCCAGTGGTGGCTGCATTCCCCACTCCAGTTATTCCTAATTGAAAAAAACAACAGTGCTCAGTCTGCACTGGGGTTTCCAGAATTAACAAATAAAACTACAGGACACCCAGTTAAATTTGAATCCCAGATAAACATCAAATACCATGTTCTAATTACTGCATGGGACATACTTATACTAAAAAAATTATTCCTTATTTATGTGAAATTCAAGTTTAATTGTCATCCTGTGTTTTTTCTGGCAATCTAGTCTACATAGATGGCTATGATGAAAGTACTCTTGGAAAAAATTTCAGAGGTCTTTTTGGAGGGGGAATGAGGAGACACTAGGACTTAAACTATCCATGATCCTTTGCCCTAAAATTATAGCCGTGGCTAAATTCACTTAAACCTATAAGAATTTGAGTTCCCAGCTAAGCTTATGATGCGACACCACTAAAGTAACTAAGTGAGTCAGGGCCTGGACTTCCGAGTTCCCAGGTGGGCTGGAACCAGTGAAAGATGTTCTAGCTGTGTTCCACTGCCAGATCTGGTGGTAGTTTCAACAGACTGTCCTGTTCTACCTGATGAACACAGTCCTGGGAGAACACATACATTATTGCGATAACTCAGTACTGCAGTTCTTTTGAAGGGGAGATTTAGAGAAAGCATAAAATAAAAATTTTCTTGAAAATATTAGTTATTTATACACCATTCTACATCTTTTGCTGGATGGCATTTGATTAATACCAAGTGAAATTAGCAGGGTTGTGATGGAAGACTGTCCTCTTTGACAAAAGTCACAGACTCAGAATGACATCCTCCACTCACCTTCTGTGCCTTCAGATGGTGTCACTTCAATGCTTGGGGTTCCAGTTGTTTCACCAACTGATGGTCCAGCAATCCCTTTCAAATAAACAATAAATATCGATTATGGTCTTTGATTAAGCGGAGCAGATTGGGCTCACCTCTGCTTTCAAAATATCTTTTGTTTACACTTCTCCATTTCCAAAAATGGCTCACACTTTCTAAAAATTGATCATAAAAATCTTGTATGACAGTTAGCATCCCTAAGCATGCTTATATATTTGTTGCTTGTAGATAAGACTGTTTATTATTTACTCATTTAATATTCAGGTATTTGAGCCTAGTAATTCTCAACCCAGGCTGCATGTTGGAACCATGAGGCTTTTAAAAAATATTAATGCCCAGTCCCTTCTTCCAGAGATTCAGATTCAATTAGTCAGTGAAGAACTCTTCAGTAGAGATTTTCAAAAATTTCTCTTGTCGATTGTAAATCGTAGCCAGGATTGCAAACCATGACCCCAGCCCTACTCCAGACTCACAGTCTCAGAAGTTCTGGGGCAGGAGGCTTGGCATCTCTACAGCCCATAAGCACACTCAGGGATTCTAGAGATTGCACAAAATTAAAGAAATACTATCTAATCCAGACCTACAATTACTACCTCAAATACTGTAGGTCATTAACTGGGCTCCCTAACTCCAGTCTCATAGAAATTCCTTTCCATTTTCGCAGCACTGCCAAATAAAGGGAATGGGGACAGATCCACACACTCCATTTTACCCCTGTGCAATCACTGATTTCTCCCTTTTACCTACCTGATTTGCTGTTTTCAGAGGTTGTGGCTGGGAGAACTGAGGCTCTAGGGCTGCCAGTGATGGAGACTACATAAACTCCTGTGGTCCCTGAAACCAAGAACAAGAAGGGTGGAGATACATGTTATTCCTGCCATTACTATGAGTACTTGGGAGTTCCCAGAAAAGGAAAGTAAAAGAAGCTATCCCTCCAACTTTCTTCAGTACAGTCTACTAATACCAGTTACAGCCTGAATTTACAGACCATCACATGCTGTGGGAGGGCACGGTTGGGAGCTGCTGAAACATCATGCCCAACAGGGTTGATCTTACCGGAACCTGTGGCTCCAATACCTGCTTCTCCAGGGGTACTGTCACCTCCGCTTCTGGGGGTTGCTCCAGATGATACACCAGGTTTGCCTGATTTTTTTTAACATGGAAAATAGGTTAAAAAAAACATAAAGTTAAATCCTCTTATAAAAGTGACCTGAATTATACTTGCTTTTTTCCTTTAAAAAAATGGATCTATCCCATAAATTTCACTGGGTGTTATATTCTTGTTCAAGCAAATCAGATAAATCAGGTAACCCTAATAAGGTACTGATTACACTACAGTATTCCTTCTTAATAAAGTATAGTAATCATGCAGATAATTCAACACTCAACATCGAATAGTTCAACACTGAATTATCTTTTCTTACTAGATTGTCTTATGCCCAGCAAGCACCTTCTCCCCACTTGATTAACTCCTGCCTTACTTAGTCTTTGTTGTCTACATCTGTATGAATATTAATTCCTCCCTCTCCAAAGTGAAGTTGAGTGAGAACACGTATATGATCTTATTCTTTTCCTATATTCCACAGAGCATCTAACACAATATTAGGCATACAACAAATACCTAATATTTGTATAGTTCTGATCCTCTAAACGCTTGGCATTACCTAAATAACAATGCTTGGATTCGTCAGGAAACCTTATTTTTACTAAATTTTGAGCAGAAGCCCACATGTCTGCTGGCTGGATTTCATGCTGGTTATGCCACTTTAGTACCTGTTCTTCCAGATGTATTTTCACCAGTAGCTCCAGTGGTGGTTGCATCTGCTCTTCTAGTCATTCCTAATTGGAAGAACAATGGTGCTTGATGTATATGGAGAGTTATGAAGAAAACACTCTTATAGGACATTTCATAGTGTTAAGTCATTCGTTGCTAAAATGTCCTTGGTTGTCTTTACTTCATCTCATCATCATATTCCAGGGTCTCAGTGAATCAGCACGTGTTGGATCCCCCACCACAGCCCCCAAAGGGGGCTTCATCTTGCCTGCTGGGTGTCCAGTGCTGGTGGCCCCAGTGCCTGATGCTCCAGGTGTGCTGTTGCTGACCGTTCCCATGCTCACTCCCACGGATGCTCCAGTTGTACCTGATAAACACAGTAGCAGTGGTTTCAACATAAGCTACTTGAGAAGGAAAAGATTGGGAGATTCAAGTCAAAGTTTTAATCTTGAAAATTTTCATCATTTATCCAACAGCCTACATGTTTTGATACTTATACCCATTTAACAGGCACTAAAGGGTGTTCCCTGGCTAGCCTGATTTTCCTGGGCTTGTAGCTCCATTGCTTGGTTCCCCAGGTGTGCTGCTTTCCTCCCTTCTGGGTGTTGGTGCAGCAGGGCCTCCTGTTCCTCCTGATAAAAATAGCATTTAAAAAAATGCCTTAGGCCGGGCACGGTGGCTCATGCCTATAATCCTAGCACTCTGGGAGGCCGAGGCGGGTGGATCGCTCAAGGTCAGGAGTTCGAAACCAGCCTGAGCAAGAGCGAGACCCCTTCTCTACTAAAAAAATAGAAGGAAAAGATCTGGACAACTAAAAAAATATATATATATATATAATTAGCCGGGCTAATATAATATATATATAATTAGTGGTGGCACATGCCTGTAGTCCCAGCTACTTGGGAGGCTGAGGCAGAAGGATCGCTTGAGCCCAGGAGTCTGAGGTTGCTGTGAGCTAGGCTGACGCCATGGCACTCTAGCCCAGGCAACAAAGCAAGACTCTGTCTCAAAAAAAAAAAAAAAACGCCTTAGACATAACTCATTTAATCTTATAAAAATCCTCCAAACAAGTACTGCTGTTATTCCTATTCATCAGATATGGTTAAGTGACTTGTTCTAGGTCACTCCGCTGGTGGACAGCAGATTCAGGAGCCAAACTCAAGCAGTCTAGCCCCGGAGTTTATACTCTACCCTGTGCTTCTCAAAAGGTCTGTTATTGTAAAATTTTCAATCTGTCCTAAATTGATGCTTTGAAAAATGCCATAGAAGTAAATAGAGGAATGAAATTTTTAAAAGTAGACTACCCAAAACTCAAGTCTTTATTCAATGACACAAGGGCATCATGTCAAATTGCTATCTGATTAAATGCTTGTTCTCTCTTTCTGTTCTTATCACATCAAAGACCATTAACAAACAGTATGGATGGCACCTATCTGTGAACCAAACTCTGAGTAGCCCTGTTCAAAATCACTGTACATACTGCCTGATAACCAAAAGAGATAGGTGACTTGTCATTATTACCCAAGTAATTGGTTCAGATTTTCAAATTTTAGGAAATATAAACTAAATGGTCATCACCCTAAAATATTAATGAGTTTACTGATCTAATTGGAATTAACCCAGTTCTTAATTTGTGCTGCTATATGTAGATTATATTTTTAACCCATTATTTTTATCTTATTTCAAAAGTATTTAAGTCATAAATTTTAAATCAAGAAATTGCTAAGGGACAATAAATGAAAGAAAAATAAAATCAGGCCATGGAGCTGATAAATGCATAAAGAGAAACAGTCCCATAAAGGGAGTTTTGATTTATCTTAAACACAATCAAAACAATTGAAGAATTTTAAGTAGTGTAGTGACATGATGATAGCTGAGTGTCCGGAAGGTCATTCTGGTGTGGTATCGACTGGAGTGTAAATTGGAAGGGAAGTGGGGAAAGAGCGGAAATGTTAGAGCAGTGGTTCTCCCCTGGGTGAGCATCCATTGCGTAAAGGGCTTGTGAAGACACTGTTTGCTGGGCTCCACTCCAACAGCTTCTGATTCTAGGCAGGTGGGCCCAGAAATTTGCATCTCTAACAAGTTCCCAGAACATGCTAATACTGCTGGTCCAGGACCCACATTGTGCACACCACTGTGTTGGAGGAAGGTGAGCTAAACAGACAACACAGAGACTAGGTGGAAAATGCTTAACACTGAACAAAAGCAGAAGCAAATGTGATGAAGAGGAGAAAACACTTAAGAGCTACTTAAAATTATTAGCTGATTGCATGATGGGCAGGGGCGAACTCCAGTTTGTTTTTAAGTAAAATTATCTGTGCTTAAAGAATGTCGGTAATATTTTACTCATGAAACCAAAAATAGTTAAGCTTTGTCAAGTTGCATGAGGACAAGCATATTCTCATTGGCTTTTGTTGGATGTATGCTCTCAGGCACAGATCACAGAACCATGGGGCTAGCTATTACACGTGGGGCTGAGGGGTCTGTGTTCTAATCCTGCCTCTGCCAGCTTGGAGATCTTTTATTAATTTCTCACCTCATGGGAATAATGACAATATAGTAACTACCAGAGTGTTAATGTTGATTAAATTATGTATTTTATATTTGCACATAATTCAAATTTTTCATGTCCCATAGAAATATATCAATAATGTTTTATTAATATATAAATATTAATCATTGAATTTTCCCACAAAGTCATCCAGTTGACTCAGTTGACTTAGATAGCTCCAATACTTGGCCCCTGTTATCTAATGCTGTACTCAGGGTCAAGTTGTTGCTGAGTTGAAAAAGAGGACTCCTTGTAGAAACAAGCTATGAAAGAGATAGCATTTGACTCCTTTCTTTGCCTCACCACCTCTGAAGCCTGTGTCACCTGAAATTCCATTGTCAGCTGCTGTGGTTACACCTGGTGACACTCCAGTTGTCCCTGATGAAGGTAAAGAAAAAACAAACACCTGGCTTAAAAAAAGTGCACGGGCACAACCAATTTATCAACAAATGGGTGCATATAGTTCTAACATGCTATACTTTAAGAAAGCAACTCTTGAAAATGTAATATACTACATTTTAATTACATATAAGGAATAATCACCTAAGTCTAATGTTTTTATTCTGACAAATATTGTCCTGAGCAGCACTGCCTGAAAACAGGTGCTTAACTGAGGCCGGTATACTTGGTTCTGAGCTTAATTTATCTGATGTGCCCACAGAGCTGGGGAAGGCGGGGCTCGCTACTCCTGCTGTGGCTGCACTTCCAGCTGCTGAGGTGACGGGAACTGAAGTTCTAATAATGCCTGGGGAAAACACAAAACAAACTTTTCATCTAAAGTCTATTTGGACTTTATTATCAATTTCTACTATAGAAAATAGAATAAATGAATCCAGTGACTTTCTGCCCAGAGCTCTCTGCTCTCCGAGATTTTCTTCTCATATTTTCTCAAAGATTCTGGTTAGTGCTTTTATTTATTTGTTTATTTATTTATTTATTTTTGCTTTTGTTTTACAAAGACATCTTTCTGCATTTTGAATTGGATCACACTAAGTCTTCATACATTTGTCTAAGTAACTGTTTTAAAATAAGTAGAACCTTAGGCCCTAATCACTATTCCCTAGGGCTGATAATAACAATGATAAAACTATATTATGAAATAGCTGATTGCTACTTTTACACTTAAAACACCTAAAGAGTAAAATATGTTATTAAATATACACATGTTTTCTCTCAACTTACATTCTTTTAAAAAAAATTGAGATACCTACTGCTGTAGTAGATGCTATGTTAATAGTTAAGGAAGAAAATAAAACTGAAAACCATATTATAGCCAATCAATATAAATTGATCAAAAACAAGTTAAATTCTGTTTTTTAAATAAGTTTAAAGCAGTGGGAAAAGCCTAGTAAACTACTTGTTTGAAATATTTTTTCAAAAGCCAAACTTTCATATCAATTCTTTCTTAAAAACCCAAAGTTCCTAACAATTTATACCATTAGATATTTTGATGTCACATGTAAAACCAGGAATTAATATACTGACCTGTAGTAAAAGATTCAGTGAAAGGAGTTTTTCCTGATAAGAGAAACAGAAATCAATGAATTTTTCTGGCTATAAAGGAAAAATACTAGACTAATTGCTCTCCTGTTAAATAGTTTTCAATATAGACAGTCATATATTTAGTGTTTAGAGTTAATAATAAATTTTGTTTTACTTTTAAAATAGTGACATGATATACTTCCAATGAATGTATGTGTGTGTGTATATATACACACACACATATGCTGAATTCTACTAAATGCAGAATGGAACAATATATATTTAATTATGACAAAATCACTTCTCTGTTATGCAGACGCTGATTTTGCAGTTTACAGTTTCTTCAGTTTCCCTCTGCTTCTGGTTGTCTGCAGCTTGGAAATTTTTCTATTAAATAGTGTTTAGTCTATGAGGGCTTGAGGGGGAAAGGAGAAATATTTTTTAGATTTATTTTTATGATTTGATATAGCAAGCTTGTGAAAATAAATCTGAAGTTCCCAATGAACAACTGTTGCAGATTATCAGTAAACTTCCGAAAGAAGAGGCCATGTTTTGTCTTTGTATTCCCATTGCCTGAACATTGCCAGGGTTGTGGTGGGAGTTCATTAAATGTTTGGTGAGGGGTCTGTGCACGTAAAAATAAGCCTTTATTAATTTGAGGTTTTTATAAACAATGAAGAGTCAGGTATCACTCTCTTTCAGTGTTAATTTCTATTAAAAATCCCTGGCAGCAATGACATTTACTATTTTATAGAAGAGGAGGAAGAGGGAGAGCGGGAGGAGGAGGAGGAAGAGAAAGAAGGAGGAAGAAAGAAAGAACTTCTCACATAATCTGTTTGATTCTCGTTCTCCATCACACCACGCCGGCCTTCTTTCTATCTTTCATACCTGCTGTTTGCAGTTCTCTGTACCTGGAACATGGTTCTTTCTGCTCTTTTTCTAGTTAAACTGTTATCTTTTCTTCAGTCTTTCCTTAATTCCCTGACTTGATTAAATCCTCTCTCCATCCCATGCCCCATTTTAAACACTTCATAGCTCTTGTGTTGATGAAAGTTTCTATTTGTTTTTGTAATTAATTGATTGATATCCATCTTTCTGACTAACTTTAGGCTCTTTGAAGGCAAGAACCATGTCTATTTTAATTCAGTTTTATATCTCCAATGCCTATCAGAGTGCCTAGCACATAATAGGTGCTTGATAAATATTTGTCCATAAAATGAATGAATGAATGAATGAATGAAGTCAAAGTATTATACCAGAGGATGGGACAAGATGGCTGACTAGAGATATTGGTCACCAGATAACCTCAAAAAGAAGGAAAAGTTTCAGATGAAAAAAAAAACATAGCTCAGGTGCAATTCTGAGGAAAAAGTCTCAGATCCTACCACAGATTCCATGGGAAGAAGTTGTGGAACAGAGTAGGAAGGAGCAAGATTTTGGCAGAGATCAGACCCCAAGGAACTTGGAGCCCCATGGAAAGGGCAGGTGGGGGTGTTTGTTTTTCCTCCCTTCACATATCTATAGTCAGTTGGCTCCTGAGCTGCTGGAGAGCTTCTCTCCCCTCACAAGCCCAAAAGCTGCTGCCACCAGTGAACTGGCAACTTCTTGAAACCAGAGCATTGGGCTGCCAGCCCCCTCAGAATGGCTTCCCCTCACCACAGACCTGAGCTGAGGTAGTGGGCACCATACTGCTTCTCCACCCATTGTGTGCCTTTGTACTCCCCAGGGAACTTCAGCCCTTCAATTTTCTTGTCACTGGTCTCTAAACAAACATTTCTCAACTCCTGCCCAGACTGTGGTGGCCACAGGGGGCTGGTGGATCCTAGGAGAACCATGTGATTCCAGAGCTTGGACATTCCAGGTGGGCTGCCTTTCAGGCAGAAGGACAAAGAGGACCAGAGTGTCAGCTCTCCTCCATTTAGACTCTTCTCCCCCTCCCATCCTCTGTCTACTGCTGTGGCATGGTGCCCCAAGGGATGACTGAGCCAGGGCTCTCAGGAATGGCTGCTTTCTTCTGTTGGCATGCCCACCACACCAAGGCTTCCACAGAAAGTGGGGCTCATGTGTTTCTTCTTAAAGACCTGCAGTGAACCAAGTGGTGCTTGGTCTGTGAGCTCCCTGTCTGCCAGACCTCCCTGGTGCTACTTGCCTGGCTGCTCCAACAGAGCAGGGCATACTCCAAAGTTGAGAGACATTAAGCCTGCTTGAGCACTCCAGGGGGAATTCAGGACTAGCATGCTTCTCCCTAGCACATTCAGGGATTGAGCCCGGATGATCAGAGGACAGCCCTGCATGCTGGATCTTGTACCCCCAGGATTCAATCATGTCACTCAGGGACACAGACAGGAGATTTGTGAACTAATCTTGGGAGGCAAGGGAGCCCATGCTGGCAAAATTAAAAGGAGAGTGCAGTGTGGGTCTGAGCCACAGCACACTTGTGGAGCACCCCTGCCTCAACAGGAAAGCACACTTTCAGTCCAAGGTGAGATCCTGGGCAGGGAAGCCCCCAGTTCACGGTGCCATTGCTGGTGAGCTCAGCTAGTTCGGGTGGCTACTTGCAGTCAGACACCAGAAGGAGATCCACAAGGCAAGGGAAGAGGAAGAAAAGCAAAGCCCATGCCTGACTGCCAGACTATGAATCCTAGATAGCCTGTCCCCCATAAGCAGACATTTTGGCTTGGTGGGGCTGCTTTGGCCTCTCCCTGGTGGCTATCCCCAGTGGCCTGGCAGCAAACTCTTGACCCTTGCTGAGACTGCCTTTGTGGAGCCTGAACACAGGCTCATCTGACTCAACCCCAATCAGCCTCACTCCCCTGCCTGACTCTGCTGTGGTAGAGAATAAGGAGTTCCCTGAGAGTTCCAAAGCCCCAGCCACCACTTTGGGCATCCCAGTACTTCTCCTGGTCAACTAAAGTCAGATGCAGGTCCCTAAAACATACCGCTGCAACTGGCTCTTTACAGCAAGCACCACCTACTGGCAGGGAGGACAACCTATACAGCCCATTACAGCATTTACTGACTCAATCATACAGGGCATGGCTGACTCTTACCTGCAAGCACCACCTAGTGTCTAAGAGATAAACTGGACATCCCAATATAATCCACACTGTTAATAGGACCACTGGGCTGGGGAAAGAGAAATGATTTCAAAGACCTTCATCTCCCCTTGTTAACAAGAGACAGGAAATGTACCCACACATATAGTACAACACCACTACAGCCTACAAATAACTAGCAATTGAGAAAGCCACCACACTAAGGATATCTATAACTAGAGTATCCACCCAGTACTTAGACACCCCCCCAAAGTACCCACAAGCAAAGCCAAAGGTCTTTACCCAAAATATGCTACAGACACACTCTTAAGAGTGGGGGGGGGGGAACAGCCCCATCTAAACAAAATAAAATCCAAAATAAGAAATAATAACTGCTTCAGATGAAGAGGAATCAGTGCAAGAACTCCAGAAGTATGAAAAATCAGAGTGAAAAGATACCCCCAAAGGGGCATACCAGCTCTCTAGCAAAGGGTCCTGTACAAAATGAAAATACTGAAATGACAGGTAAAGAATTGCAAATATGGATTGTAAGGAAGCTCAATGAGATCCAAGAAAAAATGGAAAACCAACTCAAAGAAACTAGAAACATAACTCAGGAAATGAATTAAAAACTTACTAAAGAGATAAATATATTGTTTAAAAAAATAAATGGAACTTCTGGAAATGAAAAAAATTCATTTAAGGAAATATAAAACACAGTGGAAAGTTTTAAGAATAGACTAGACCAAGCAGAAGAAAGAATTTCAGAGCTTGAAGACAACTATTTCGATTAACCCAGTTGGTCAAAAATGGAGAACAAAGAATCCAGAGGAAGGAAAAAATCTACAAGAAATATGTGATTCTGTAAAATGGCCAAACATAATAGATATCCCTGATGGAGAAGAAGAAAAAGCAAAAGGCCCACAAAACCTAATTGAAGAAATAATTGAAGAAAGGAGAGAAATTCAACAAGAAGACATAACAATCCTAAATATACATGCACCTAACATAGGTGCTCCCAGTTACATAAAGCAAATTCTTCTAGATTTAAGCAAGGACATAAACAGCAGCGTCTTAATAGTCAGGGATATCAATACTCCACTGACCAAGCTGGACTGATCATCAAAAGAGAAACTGAATAATAATAATAAAAAAAACCATTTAAACAGGAGTCTAGAACAAATGGACCTAACAGACATTTACAGAACATTCTACCCAAAAACTACTGAATATACATTTTTCTCATCAACACATGGGACATTTCCCAAGATTAATCATATCTTAGGCCACAAAACAAGTTTTAGTAAATGCAAAACAATTGAAATTATATGACGAATCTTCTTAGACCACAGTGAGATAAAACTAGAAATCAATTCCAAGAGAAACATTCAAATCTACACAAAGTCATGGAAATTAAACAACCTGCTGCTGAATGATTCTTGGGTCTAGGATGAAATTAAGATGGAAATCAAAAAATTCCTCAAACTGAAAAACAAAGGAGACACAAACTTTCAAAGTCTATAAGATACAGGAAAAGCAATCATAAGAGGAAAGTTCATAGCCTTACATGCCTATATCAAAAAGACAGAAAAAATCACAAAATAATAGCCTAATGTCACACTTTAAGGAACTGGAATAAGAAGAACTAACCAATCCCAAAGCCAGCAGAAGAAAAGAAATAACAAAGCTCAGAGCAGAACTAAATAAAATGGAAACAAACAAACAAAAAATACAATGGATCAATAAAACAAAAAGTTGGCTCTTTGAAGAGATAACAAAATTGGTAGACTGCTAGCCAGATTCACTACACATAGAGAGAAAGGAGTCAAATAACCTTAATCAACAATTAAAAGGAGACATTACAACTGATACCACAGAAATACAAAATATCATCTGTGAATAGTATGAAAAACTCTATGCAAACAAATTAGAATACCTAGAGGAAATGGATAAATTCTTGAACACAAACAACCTCCCAAGCCTGAATCATGAAGAAATAGAAATCCTGAACAGACCATTAACAAGCAGTAAGACTGAAGCAGTAATTGAAAATCTCCCAACAAAGAAAAATCCCTGGAACAAATTCACAAATTCACTGCCAAATTCTACCAGACCCACAAAGAAGATCTGGTATCTATCCTATAAAAACTATGCCATAACAGGGAGAATTAGAGAATCCTCCCTAACTCATTTTATGAAGCCAGTATTCCCCTGATATGAAACCCAAGAAAGGACACAACACAAAAAGAAAATTACAGACCAATATTTCTTATGAACATCGATACGGAAGTCCTCAACAAAATACTAGCAAACCCAATTCAACAGCACATCAAAAAGATAATTGAATATGATCAAGTGGTTTTCATCCCAGGGATGCAAGGATTGTTCAACATACACTAATCAATAAATGTGATTTGCCACATAAATAGAAGCAAAACCAAAGACCTTATGATCATCTCAGTAGATGCAGAAACAACATTTGATAAAATCTAACACCTTTTCATGATAAAAACTCTCAACAAACTATGCATAGAAGGAATATATCTCAAAATTATAAAAGCCATATGTGAGAAACCCACAGCCAACATCACACTAAATGGGGTATAGTTGAAAGCATCCCCCCAAAGAACTGGAACAAGACAAAGGTTCCCACTGTCACCACTTCTGTTCAATATGTTAATAGTGTTGGAAGCCCCAGCTAGAGCAATCAGGCAAGAGAAAGAAATAAAGGGCATCCAAATCAGGAAAGATAAGGTCAAACTATTCCTGTTTGCTGATGATATGATCTTGTATCTACAAAGCTCTAAAGACTCCACCAAAACAGTCCTGGAATTGATAAATAAATTCAGCAAAGTCTCAGGTTACAAAATCAATGTACACAAATCAGTAGCATTTTTATATATTAATAACACTCAAGGCCGGGCATGGTGGCTCACGCCTGTAATCCTAGCACTCTGGGAGGCCGAGGCGGGCGGATAGTTTGAGCTCAGGGGTTCGAGACCAGCCTGAGCAAGAGCGAGACCCCGTCTCTACTAAAAATAGAAAGAAATCAGCTGGACAACTAAAAATATATAGAAAAAATTAGTTGGGCATGGTGGCACATGCCTGTAGTCCCAGCTACTCGGGAGGCTGAGGCAGGAGGATCACTTGAGCCCAGGAGTTTGAGGTTGCTGTGAGCTAGGCTAATGCCATGGCACTCTACTCAGGGCAGTAGAGTGAGACTCTGTCTCAAAAAAACAACAACAAAAAAAAACCACTCAAGCTGAGAGCCAAATCAAGGACTGAATTCCATTAACAATAGCTACAAGGAAAATAAAATAACTATGAATATACTTAACCAGGGAGGTGAAAGATCTTTACAAGGAGAAATACAAAACACTGATGAAATAAATCACAGAAGACACAAACAGATGGAAAAACACCTCTGCTCATGGAATGGTACATCATTGAAATGTCCATACTGCCCAAAGTGATTTACAGATACAACACAATCCTCATCAAAATAGCAGCATCATATTTCAGAGATCTAGAAGAAATAATCCTAAGCTTCGTTTGAAACCAAAAAAGAGCCCAAATAAGCAAAGCAATCTTAAGCAAAAAGAACAAATCTGGAGGCATCATATTACCTAATGGCAAATTTTACTACAAGGCTATAGTAATCAAAACAGCATGGTACTGCTACGAAAGTGCAGACATATGTTAATGGAACAGAATAGAGAATGCAGAAATAAAACCATCTGCCCACAACCAACTGATCTTTGACAAAGCAGACAACAACATCATACACTGGGGAAATGAAGCCCTATTCAATAAATGGTGCTGAGAAAATTAGATAGCCACATGCAAAAAAATGAAACAGAACCCGTATGTCTCACCATATACTAAAATTAATTCCCGATGGATTAAAGACTTAAATGTAAGGCATGAAACCATAAAAATTCTAGAGGGAAAGTTTGGAAAATCTCTTCTAGACATCGGCCTAAGATAAGAATTTACGACTAAGACCTCACAGGCAAATATGGTAACAACAAAAATAAATAAATAGGACTTAATTAAATTATAAAGCTTCTGCCCAGCAAAGGAAATAATCAGCATACCGAATGGACAACTTACAGAATAGAATAAAATATTTGCAAACTATATATCCAACAAAGGACTAATATCCATAATCTACAAAGGACTCAAAGAAATCAGCAAGAAAAAAACAAACAATCCCATCAAAAAGTGGGCCAAGGATATAAACAGAAGTTTTTCAAAAGAAGACAGACACATGGCCAACAAACATAGGAAAAAAATGCCCAACACCACTAATCGTCAGGGAAATGCAAATTAAAATTACAATGAGATACCAACTTAACCCCTATTAGAATGCCATTATTAAAAAGTCAAAGAAACAATATATGCTGGCATGGATGCAGAGAGAAAGGAATGCTTATACACTGTTGGTGGGACTGCAAATTAGTACAACCTCAATGGAAAATAGTATGGAGATTCCTCAAAGAAAGGAATGTAGACCTGCCATTTGATCCAGCAATCCCACTCCCGGGTATCTACTCAAAGGAAATGAAGTCATTTTATCAAAAAGATACCTGCACTCAAATGTTTATCACAGCACAATTCCCAATTGTAAAGATGTGGAATCAACCTAAATGCCTATTAATTCATGAGTGGATAAAGAAAACGTGGCATATATATATATATATATATATATATATATATATATATATATATATAATGCAGTACTACTCAGCTATAAAAAGGAATGAAATAATGTCATTTGCAGCAACATAGGTAGAACTGGACACCATTATGCTAAGTGAAGTATCTCAGGAGGAACGGAAAACAAAACACCATATATTCTCACTAGTGAGTGGGAGTTAAAAATGGGTACACGCTGGCACAAAGTGATATAAAGGATATGAGAAACCAAGAAGGGGAGAGTGTGAGGGAGTTGTGGGATAAAAACTTACCTGTTGGGTACAATGAACATTCTTCTGGTGATGGGCACAACCAAAGCCATGACTCAGGCATTATACAAGAAATCCATATAACAAAAACACTTTTACTCCCTTAATTAGCATTTTGAAATAAAAAAGTAAAAAACAATACAAAATAAAAAGTATTATGCCTATTCTGCATATAAAGAATTGGGCTTAGAAAATTTAAGTGATTTGTGCAAGATCACTGTTGGTCAGTGACAAAGTTGGGACTAAAATGTAAGTTATCCAGTAACTAGGACTTGACCCATATTGCTTTTTGTATAACTTTGCCTTTATGTATAATACATCACCTCTGGTAGTTTTAAAGTTTTTTTAACTACATATTTAGCATATTCATGGAAATATTAGAAATTAGACTAGAAATTGTAGAATATAATATCAAATAAATAATAAAATATTGTCTCCCCTAATTGCTTTACAAAATGGCTATATAAATCAATATGTTAAGTAGTTTCAGAGAAAATTTATGTGCAAGTTCTCAAAATCAGTGTCAAGGTTTAGTTGAGGAGAATTCTCAAAATCAGTATTAAGCAGACTCTACCAACAGACCAATTCAAATCCTGGTATCTTTTCTCACTAATGAAGACAAAAATCGAACATTTGAATTAGAATCTCTTGCTCATTTGGATGCAAGGATAACATAGAAAGATTATTATGCCATGGCCAATGGGACTATCAAGAGTATAATGCTACAGCAAGATAGACCCTGATATTCCCAAAGATGTTGGTGTAGATTCCATATTGATTTAACCTTTAAGGAATTTCAGTGATCTCAATTTGAGCGCTTTCAGATTGAAGACAATTACATTTAATTAAAAGCAGCATTATCATATGGAGTAAAATCAAATTTCCAAAATTTATACATCTGAATATGCTGTAATCAACATGGATTTAAGGGGAACACAGTACTTCATAGGTAGTGGTGTACTTATATTTTTACCAAATGCATGGGAGAATATATTTACAAGACCTTTCCTTGTCATTGATGTGGCTAATATGGCAACATGCTCCAAAGTGTATCTCAAGGACTCATCTTTTATCAGGGTCATAAGAGTTATCTAAACTAGTCACAGATTGGAGTACATACCAGTTGGGCTACTATGATATAGCTCCCTTTTCCCACGAATGAACTTCAGAAGATGTAAGGCTGAAATTGTTGATACAGCAATAAAAGTAGGGATAAGCCTTTACTAATAGGAATATATGAGAATCCCCTTGTCTTCATGGTTTAATTACCATAACTGATAGATAAAGCATTACCATTCTCATTAATTTTGACACCCATAGCCATTATAATTTCAGCTGATTTTTCTATTACTTGCAAATGTACATGCTGGATGTACTTGACATCATTAATTTCTATGTATCAGCTTCATTATTGCCAAGGCTTAAATGTAATAGGAAGAGCTGCCTTTACCAAAATATTGATATCTGTGCACACTACAAGGTATTAATAATATGATACTCAACCCAAAATGTTTTTCAAAATGGCTGTATCCATTTATTTTTTTACCTCATCATAAACTTAATATAAAATCTAACAATTAATTTTCTAGCTACCTCTAAGTTTTTTGATTACTTCTAAGAATCATTTTAATTTTTATAAGACAAAAAATTATTTTGGTATTTTTCTTTTTAATAGATTCCATTTTATTTAAAATAAATGTCAGAAAGGTAAGCTAGATAAGTTTAAGAAGTGACCATAACATTTTCCCTTATAAACAAACTCAGTACTACAAAATCTACAGCTTTTGCAAAGTGTCTTATTTCTGAAAAAAGTTAAAAATCCATAAAATTGGCTTTGATTCAGGAAGCAGTATGTTTGTGATTAGTCACTGAAAAAATACTAAACTTCTCCATTAAAATCTAAATTCATTCACCTAAAGAATTATTCTTTATAAGACTCACAATAATAAAATTGACAGTACTGAGTACTTACTATGTATTATGCTAACCTGCACAATCACATTTATTCACTTTTCAAACCCTGAAATGTAGATATTATTTTTCCCACTGAACAGATGAGAAAACTAATGCTAAGTCTCAGGGTGTCTGAGGGACTTAGGGTCATACAGCTAGTAACCAAAAGAGAAGTGATTCAAATTCTAATTTTTCTGATTCACATCCCACTACACTCAGCTACCTCTGTATAAATAACCTAATGCAATTATTTTCTTTGTCTGATTGATGGTAATTTAGAAAAAGCAATTTACACAAATAAAATTTATATATAACCTATACTTACAATATTCTGATAACAGAACCCTACTTTTTAATTATATAAATCAGTATCACATGCCTTCAAGGTGGGTTTTTTTAGTCTTAATGGAAACTTACTAAACAAACTACAAATTTTAACACAAGTATTTGAAATCAGAATCTGCAATTACATGTTACTTCTATAACTGACTTAAATTAAATTCAACTTCATTCTCTTTTTCAGACATCAAAACACAGAGGCATTAGGACTGAAGTCTAGAAAAAGATGTCCTGAATTTTAATTCTCTCTCTGTCACTTATTAGAAAGTAACCTTGGATGTGAAACTTATCCTCTTTGTACTTCCATTTACTCATTTGTAAATAGGAGAAAATAAAAACACCCACTTCATAGAGTTTTCTGTATCAGTAAGGTAATATGTGTCATATAGTTAGGGCAGTGCTCAGTAAATATTAGCTCTGTGTCACAATTAGTCAATCTAAAGACGAAAAACTCTGTAACTGCATAATTTTTCTTCTGAAAATAACACGATTAGAATGGTTAATTAGGCATCTCTCAGGGTATTTTAGCCCTTTGAAAGCATTCACTATATAGAAAAGAAAACAGATATATATGCATGTATCCGTCCCCTCCTCCCCCTCGCCCCTCCCCCTTCCCCCTCCCTCCCTACCCGA
>RJWJ010016859.1:0-33873 GCA_004363605.1 Indri indri | reverse complement strand
AACTGATGGAGAACCAATGCGAGTGTCATTTGAATGGTCAGGGAGGAGTAGGGTTCAGATGAGAGAGGAGAAGAAGGGAAAAGGGACCAGCCTGAAGGGACCCTGTGGGCAGGACTGGCTACATAATTTGTGGGGTTTGCCGTGAAATAAAAATAAGGGGCCTCTTGTTAAAAAAATTATTAAAAATTTCAAGATAGTGACAGCAGAGAATTAAACTAAGCATGGGGCCCTGTGCAACTGCACAGGTCACACACCCATGAAGCTAGCCCTGCCTGCGGACCATAGTAAGTGAGGGCTGCAGGGAGCCATGGAAGGTTTCTGAGCTACAGGTGACAAGATCTGATTTGCATAAGCCTTAGTTGCTGTCCTCACAACACTACACCTGGATGGTGTGTGTATCTCTGCACAGGTGGGTGGCCTACTTCATTTTCCCCTTCAGCATGTCACTCCCCTGCTCAAGAACCTGCAGTGGCTCCTACTTCCTGTCACATCCAGTCCAAACTACCTCCCCAGACACTCAAGGCCATTCAAAATCTTCTCTTACTGGATTTAGTTAATCCAATGTCAACATAGACTGTGTGCTGATTCCCGGAGAGATGATGAACCCATCCAAGTTCACACAGCAATTACAGGAGGACAAGCCAGGACTGGAACCCAAGTCTCCTGAGGTCTGCCCACCCAGCCTTGCAGGAGGGTGCAGTCTTAAGGTGTGCTTTGTATCCCCCAACCCAGCACAAAGCCGTGCACACAGTAGGTGCTCAATATATGCCTGTGACGGTGAGTTCCTCTTGGGGCACATCTCTACCAGGGCAGGGGTGTCCCAGAATCCAGGATGCTGACTCCTCCCCTCCCTCATCCCTACCTCTAGGCATTCACCAAGCCCCACCGCACCCAGGCCGGCGGGCCAGATCCTGCTCATAGACATGTTGCGTTCGGCCTGTGCAGTGTGTTAAAGCTTTTCGAATTGTTCGCATGTAAAAATCAGGACATTTCACACGGCAATCTGCATTTTTATTTCTCTGCAAAGTCTCAAGCCTGAGTCTGGCAGGAGTTCTCTCCAACAACTGCTCTTCCCGGGGTTCCGCTCTAGTCCTCAAATGGGAGATTGAATTTGGGACTTGGAAGGAAGAGAGCCCTACTTACCACCAAGGACCAATCAGGATTCTGGATTAAATCAGATTAAAACTAACTCCTCCTTATGGGGGCGGGGCCAGGAGGGGTAAGCCCCGCCCCCCAGCCTCTGCCCACAGGGAGTGGGAGGGGTGTTTTGCTCCAAGTTTTACAACCTATCCCAACCTGATGGCTGACTTCTGAATCCCTTAGGGCTTAATAGATGCAGTGACTGCTCCTTAGGCTTCCTCTCCCCTGGCCTTGGCCTTTGCCATTTTCTCTGTCCTGATGGCTCTTCCGCCTGTCTCCACTCCGGCTGGCTCCTTAATACCGTTCGGATCTCAATCAAATGTCACCTCCCTACAAAGAGCACCTACCGGAAGCTTTCAGTACCCTGTACTGTACTGTACTCCCCTTCTGCATTCTAGCAGTTATTACCTGGCATGATTTATTTGTTGCTGTTTGTCTTCTGCTAGACTGTGAGCTCCGTGAAGGCAGGGACTGAGTCTGTCTCGTTCAGGAGTCCCCAGGGCCTTTGACCTGGCATCAAAGGGGCTCAACACACATCTGTGGAACAAAGGAACCACTAGATTCACAAAACACCTTTCCCTGAAGGATGCATGTCATCCCAGGTGTGGGTGGGAGCCAGTAATGAGTCAGCCTATTTGCAGTTAGGGAGTAATTAGTCACTAGCTAATTGATGCAAAAGACAGCTCAGAGGCTGGGAGAACAAGGGACTGAAGCTCAGAAAGGAGCCTCAGATCTCTTTCTGGGAAAATATTGAGAAAGGGCAATGAGGAATCCCCAGGATAAAGTCTGAAAACCTCTTATGTGTTATTGAAGGAAATTTAAATGTTCAGAAGCCCCTCAAAGGGACTTGGTTCCTTTAAGAAGCGAGTAGGCCTAACGAGGCTGTGCTGGAGGAACCGGACTGGAAGCTAGGGGTGGGACTGCGGAGGAGTCATCCTTTCCTGCTTTGGGGGGCAAAATGATTTTTGGGGGGTATTAAGAAAGGTTCTGGCAGGGTGCAGTGGTGTGTATGTATTGTCCCAGCCACTCAGTAGACTGAGGTGGGAGGATCCCTTGAGCCCAGGAGTTGGAGTCCAGCCTGGGCAACATAGCAAGACCCCATCTCTAAAACAAACAAAAAAAAACATGCATTTAAAAAACATTCTTTTGTTTGTAAATACTGGAAACCTCCCTGGATTACCTTGCGCAAAAAGGGGACTTTATTGGAAGGCCATCAGCAGAAGTGGTATCAAGATTATAAAAATTTCTAGATACAAAGATGGGGGCTTTTCTTCAGTATGGCTGTAGGAGAAAACTGACTAAAGCAAAGAGCCAGTGATGGATAAGTGAGGAATGGATTCTCTTGACTACATGACATCGGATTCAGCTATGGAAATTGAAAACCAAAGCAATAACTCTTCTTCTGGTAGCAGCTTATTTAAAACACAATGTGTTCCTTACTCATCTAAACAGAGGCAACGAAACCTCAGTAGAAAATAAGTTCATTCGCCTGAAAGCGTTCGAGCAAGAGATTCATCGAGTGACTCATCTGTAGAACCAAGATCATTGACTTTACAAGCTATTTTTGAAAGATCCAAGAAAAGGAAATGTAAACATAAAAAGAGGAAATACAAACCAAAATGGGACGACGAAGGGAAAGACAAAAAGGAAGGAGAAACACTAGAAGCTTGTAAATAGATAAGAAGCAATTTGGAGGCAGAGGACGTGGGCTCTCATTTTTGGAATCAGAGAATGAAAGAAAACCATTAGTTTGGAGAAAAATTTTAAATTTTGAGCAAGCTGTTGCAAGAGGATTTTTCCACTACATTGAAAAATTGATGTATGAGCACTACCTTAAGGAATCCTTGGCACGAATTGCTGGTGAAGATTTAGAAAAAGACGATCTGGATAGTCAGAGATATAAATATTTGGAGGATGATGGATCCATTTCTCCTATTGGGTCAGCAGCAGAGGATGAGGGTGCAACACACATCGAATGTGATGAACGTGATATCGAACTGCGAGTGGATGGTTGTTTCACAAGTTCTGATTTCCCAAGGAAGATCAATGTATATCTAGAACAAGAGAATAGTTTTGAAGAAGCTTCTTTGTCTAAAAAGAGAGCTACAGAGGCCAAAAACATTGGACAGAGGACATGACAGCCTGAAAAGGACATGGAAACCTAAATGTCAAAGAAGGTAAACAATATAGACAAGAAGCAACTTTTCATAGAAATAACTATAGATAAATGTGGATATACACACTGACCTGGTGGTGAAGAAATTGTTTAACTGGAAACTTCTTTTTTTTTTTTATTTTTTTGAGACAGTCTTGCTCTGTTATCCAGGCTAGAGAGCAGTGGTATCATCGTAGCTCACAGCAACCTCAAACTCCTGGGCTCAAGTGATCCTCCTGCCTCAGCCTCCTGAGTGGCTGGGACTACAGGTGTGCACCACCACGCCTGGCTAATTTTTTCTATTTTTAGTAGAGACGGGGTCTTGATGTTGCTCAGGCTGGTTTCGAACTCCTGAATTCAAGCGATCCTCCCACGTCGGCCTGTCAGAGTGCTAGGATTACAGGTGTGAGCCACCGTGACTGGCCTCCAGGAACTTTCTGAGGAACAAAAAATTCAAAAACCAACCTGTACAGAAGTTTGTGAAAGACACTCCTGAATAAGAATTATTTGGAAAAAAAAATTGTAAAACGCCAGGACAATACATAGAAATACCCCCAAAATTATCATGTTCTGAATAATGAACAGAAGATCCCATAAAAAAAAAATGGGCACCCAAACTCGTTTCAGTTCCCTCAACTTTGTTTTCTGGTTTCCAGACCCCCTGATCAGCTTGTTGGTTACAGCTTTGCATTCAAAGTGGATTCCTAGGAGCTTGGTGGAAACACAGTGTCTCAGGCCTCATCCCAGTCCTACTGAATCAGGATCTGTAATTTAACAAGATTCTTAGGGGATTTGTGTGCACTTTATACTTTGGTTTAGGGGCCACAAGAATCAACTGGATAATGGTAGGAGTATGTGTCTCTTAAACTGGAAGGTTCTTAGGGCTTCCAGGAAAGCTGCTGCTTTGGTGGTCTCCACGGGATGGGTGTTTCCCAGGGTTCACCAGGGATAGGACAATAAAATTAGCAAATAGTCTTGGCTGCTGTCACCGATTATTGCTCAGGTGCTAGCTGGGCAAGAGTCCAGCCTACAGCTGTTCACTCCTCAGGTAGGAGATAGGTCTGGGAAACCCGGGCCTGTGACTTGCCAAGGGGGAAACTGACCAGGACCCCAAGGTTGAGGGGGAAATGTTCTACATGCTGCTGGGTCTCTACTTAGGGGGCTCGATTTTGAGGGGATCATCTGCTTGGCTGAAGAAAGCCAGGTGGCCTGGCTGATGTCACAGCTGGAATCTTTGGCACACCTCTTGTGCTCTGGACAAGCAAGTCCTAAAAAGCTGCCCTCTGGCCATAGGATAGGAACAGCTGACATTTACTTGGTGCTATAGGTGTTCCGAAGTGCCTCCACCTTTTATCATATTTGATCATCATAATCTCGTATAAAGGACCAAAAGGAGGGAGCCAAGCGTGGAAGGCTCCTGCCTCTGAAAAGGGTTGAATTTAACCACAGGAGTAACAGCTGAGTTTAGTGAGAGCCGCTACTTTACTTGTACGTCCTTCTTGGTTCTTTAAATTCCTGTCTCAAAATTGCTGTTGGAATAATTATGTTTGATCAGGGGAGAGTTCATCCCTTTGTGTTATGAAGTTAATTTAAAGTGTGCCCATGTTAGATCTCTCAGTAAGATGCAAGTACCCATTGGGGCTTCTTTAATACTCTACGGGGTTCAAAAGTTTCCCTTTTAGGGCCAAAGCATTACTGGGGGAAGGCAATTCCTACTTCTCCCACTTATTTCTGCCATGGGAGGAAAGATCTCCTGCCTACCACCCACAGGTCTGAGGCATCACTCAGCACCCCGAGCCAGCTGCAAAAATTGCAGAAAGAGGTTCTCGAAAGAAATTGTCAGTCTCTACAGGGCTTTCCTTGTGTCTCCAAAGCATATTAAATGACATCACAAGTAAGGCTTGGCAAGTAGGATGAGGGAGTCAGGCCAGTGAGGATAGACAGAAGCTTGCAGGCATGGACACAGGCAGGACAGAAATGGAGATTGCAAACAGGTGGAGGCGAGGCCAGAACTGAGCACGTTGGAGGGAGAATTAACAACCTGGTTAGTATTGCAGAACGCTTTTGCCAGCTCGGTCCCCCTTTATCCTTGACAGCTCTGAGTGGTGAGGTATAATCACATCCGTTTTACAGATAAGGATCCTAAGGCCTAGCAAGGTCACGGAGCTACACGTCACTGAGCCACACATCTTAGACCGGTGCTCTTTCAGTTTGGCACACCCCACAAGACTTGGCACATAGGGGGCGAACAGTTGACATTTGTTGAATAAAAGTACAAGGTGTGCATTTGATAGCACTTTTTAAAAGGAACTGTAAATGATGAGAAATTTACATTTTTGCATGGTCTTAATATCTCCCCACAAGATACTTACTAATTACAAAGGGGCCCTTTGCAAAAGAGAAACCCAGCAGACACCTCCTTAACTACATGATCAATGTTAACATGATCAATAATGTCATACTGACAGAAAGTGGACCCTGATATGATGCACTAAGGAGGCATAGCATCCCTTCTGTGATATTTTTGCCAAAAAATACATAAACTCAAGGTAATCATGAGAAAAAACATCAGACATTCAAATCGAAGGATATGCTATAAAATGACTCACCGGTATTTTTCAGTGACAAGGTCACAGAGAAAATGGACAGACTGAGGAACTGTCACAGATCAGAGAGGACTAAGACATTACAGCTAAGTGCTACATGGGACCCTGGATTAGGTCAAAAGGACAACTGGCAAAATTCAAATAAAGTCTGTAGGTTAGTTAATAGTATTGCACTAGTGTTAATTTCCTGGTTCTGATCATTGTACTAAGGTTAGTAACACGTTCATATTAGGAAAAGCTAGGTGAAGGTGTAGGGTGTGAAGAATTTAGGAGAACTCTTTGAACTATTTTTGCAACTTTTCTGTAAATCCAAAATTATTTCAAAATAAAAAGTTTTTTATAAAACTATACATTTGATATGTGAATTGTATCTCACTTAAAAAACCTATAAAAATCTTGACAAAGTTTGTTTGTTTGCTTTTTAAGACAGAGTCTGGCTCTGTCACCCGGCTAGAGTGCAGCGGTGTCATCAAAGCTCATTGCAGCCTCAAACTCCTAGGCTCAAGCGATCCTCCTGCCTCAGCCTCCGGAGTAGCTGGGACTACAGGCGCTTATCATGACTTCCGGTTAATTTTTTCTTTTTTCAGTAGAGACGGAGTCTCAGGCTGATCTCGAACTCCTGAGCTCAAGCGATCCTCTCGCCTTAGCCTCCCATGGGGCTAGGATTATAGGCGTGAGCCACCACGCCCTGCCCAAAGTAAGGCCTTAACATACAGCTCTTTCGGATGATATCTTCTCCCCTACCCGTACTCATCTTCCTCTTTTAATTTGAGATGGCATTGTAGAATCTCCGTATGTTCCAGATTATTCTCGGATTCAAGGCCCAGGTTCACCCAGCTCCCCTGCCCAGCTCTGCTTCTTCCTGTTCTGACTTCAATCTTGAAGTTCTCACGGGAGCTGCTGTTGTTACAGACCCCACAGTTGATTGGTCAAGAAGTAGACATCTGGCCCGGTTGGGCCAATCAGACACCTTCCCCGTTTTGATTTGCTTTTTTCAGTCACACCGGAACTAAGAAGTTACTTGGTCTGTCTCTGGCGCTGAAGCCATGAGATATGAAACACGGAAGCTGTTAGTGTTAAAGTAAGTTTAGCCTGAAGCTGTCTCCTTACATATTTTAAGTTCGGTGTAAAGGTTTCTCCATACATGGTGATCCGTAACCTAACTGGTTGTGTAAAGATTGTGACCTACTATTGTGACAAGTAGCAGAGTCTCAGCCAATCACAGCAGCCGAGTTTCGGCCAATCACAAACGGCCAATTGTTCCATCCGCGTACAAGTAAGGTAAATGCTGAGCTATAATCATTCTAGCTGTTTCTGCACCTCACTTCTGTTTTCTGTATGGCACTTGCCTTTTTGTGTCCGTAAATGTTACCCGACCATGTGCAGCCCCCGAGTCTCTGTGAACCTATGCTGATTCCGGGGGCTGCCTGCTTTGCGAATTGCTCTTTGCTCAATTAACTTTGTTAAATTTAATTTGTGTAAAGGTTTTTGTGGGTTTTTTATTTGTTTGTTTTAGAAACAGGGTCTTGCTATGTTGCCCAGGGTGGACTCGAACTCCGGGGCGCAAGTGATTCTCCGCCTCAGCCTCCCAACTAGCTGGGACTACAGGTAGGTACCATCACACCTGCCTTAAAGTTTGTTTTTTTTTAACATTAGCCACCATGTTCTCTGCCACATGGAAGAAGCCTGTCTGTAGTTAGAGTGAGAAGACAGCTAACACAGCGAAGCAGAGAGAGAGAGAGAGAAAGGGAGAGAGAGAGGGAGAGAGACCTGATTCCATTTGTTCTTGAAGTTTTCTGTACTTGCCAGGAGTGTTTGGTTGGTTGACCTCTCTATCCACTATATAACCCCCGGAATCCAATAAATCTTCCATTAAAACCCCCTTCCAATAAACATTCTTCTTTTTTTTTTTTAATTAAGGTAACCAGAAGAGTCTTATTTGGCTTTCAACCCAGACACTCAATGAATATAACCACTTTGAGTTATTTGCATAAATATTTTATCTCTCCCACTCATCTGAGGGTTGCCAAATGGCCATCTTAGATACAGTTCTCACTGGCCTGTCGCTAGTGAGAAAACTAGGACAATGCGGTGAGTTACTGCTCCAGGTAATTTTTTTAATTGCTAAATTCTGAGAATAGTTCCTGTTGTTGAATTTTATGAGATGATGGTAACAATAGAAAGTAGTGATTTATTTTTCCTTTTCTTTAATGTTCTTTGAAAAATAACAAAACGTTGGCAACTGCGTGCCCCACTTTAGGATGAGTCTTTAGTGGAACATGAAATCCCTGAGTCTGGGGAGTGCTGGCCAGGTAACGATCCCTCTGGGGTGGGGCCCTCACCTGGCTCTCAGCACAGAGGCTGGCGGCGGCAGCGCAGGAGGTACCTTGGAAGCGAGTGGGATGAGCTCATGGATTTAGAGAGCTGTTCTAGTCTCCTGCCTGTCATGTGGAGATGATCTGATTTAGAACTGTTACAGCTTGTTCATTCACCCAATTCTTTTATGATTTTTCAAAAGAGGCCTAATTTCTTTACTTATTTGAAAAATGTCCTACTCATTCTGCCTGGCCCTTCAAGTGGATCTCAGATTAATTTTCTCTTTTCTCTTAATTTTCTGTATAGACCTCAAAAGGTCAAGGATTAGCTCATTGTGTGAGAGCACTGAAATGAGAGTCAGACAGCACTGTGGTCCACCTCTGGTTTCTTCTCTGGCTGGTTGCAAGGTCTCGAGCAACTTGCTTAATTTCTCTGCACCTCATTTTCCCCATCAGTGAAATGGGGATGATATCTAGCCTTTTGCACAAAGCTGTTGCAAGAGGCTGAACAACGCTTTGATAGCAATTTGGAACTGGAAGATGGTGGCAGTGGGGGAGGGGAACAGGGTCCAGGTGTCATTTTATAGAAGCTGTTGGGGGGATTTGGGGAGGAAAATATTAACATGAGAATGCAGGGAAGTGTGAGGAAGTTCCTAGCTCTGTCTCTGATTTCAGTGTGATCTCACCTCCCTGTGCCTCAATTTCTTCATCTGGAAATCCAGGTCCCACAATCAAGAAGTAATTCTTTGGATACCTCACACTGGGTGCTGAAGGATGCATAAGAGTTGGTTACAAAGAGAGAGGCACTCAGGTGGATGGGATTGTATACACAAAGGCTTGGGGTTAGGAATTACTGTGGCATGGATGCGAGACCCTGGTCTCACATGTTTATTGTGACGGGGACAATAATAACACTTCTTTATTGTGATGAGAATTAATCAAGATAATGCAGGTAGAGTGCTTAGCACAGGCTGGTACGTAATAAAGTCAGTAATGGTGCTTGTCCTTATCAGTATTGTTTTATTTTACAGGTAAAGAAAATGGAGCCTCTAATCGGTGATGTGCTGGCCCGGAATCACACAGCTTTTAGTAGTTGAGCCGGATTTGAACCCGATCTTCTGGACTCCAGAGGCCAGGCTCTGAACCATTGTGTTCCAGTCACCCAACTGAGGGCCTCTGTTCCCGACCTCAGCTGCTTCCCTGACTCAGCAACTGTGGGTGGCCTTGCTTCTGTGCATGGGCAGCAGAGCAGGCGAGAAGCTTCCCAGTTCCTTGAAAACCAAATATGGCCAGATCAGGCCCTGTGAGGCCTGACCCCCAGGCTGGGCCTGTTCCTGCCTGCTCATCTGGGCTGTGGGGCCCTACTCCCTGCTGAACCTCCTGACTCTGTTCCAGAGGACTCTGGGAGGGCCTCCAGGGAGATGCCCCTTCTCAGGATGTTGTCGGGCAAATTACTGAGACTATGAGACCAGCGTCTCCCATCCGTGGTGCAATAATTCCCAACTCCAAGCCTTTGCTCATGCAGTCTTTCCACCTGGAGTGCCTTTCACTCTCTAGCCAGCTGCTACGCATCCTTGGTACTCAGTTACCAGGAGGAGTGACTTCATGACTGTGTGACCTGGAGTAAGTCATTCACCTCATCCATCCATCCATCCATCCATCCAGTGGGCACCTACCTGTGCCAGGTACTTTATACACAGACTCCTCCTCCAGACCCGAAGCTCCTTGTGGATTGCATACCAGGTGCCAAAAAATAATCGTTCAACCAATATCCATGGGTGCTATAGTCTGAATGTGTCCCCCACTCAATAATTCATATGATGAAATATAATCTACAATGTTGTGGTGTTAAGAAGTGGGGCTTTGGGGGGTGATTAGATCATGAGGGCTCCACTCTCATGAATGGATTAGTACAGTGGTCCCCAACCTTTTTGGCACCAGGGACTGGTTTCACAGAAGACAGTTTTTCCGTGGATGTGGGGGTGGGGTGGAGCTCAGGCGGTGATGCGAGCAGCTGTAAACACAGATGAAGCTTCGCTCACTCACCCGCTGTTCATCTCCTGCTGCACTGCCTGGTTCCTAACAGGCCACAGACTGGTACCATGGGGCAGCCTGGGGGTCGGGGAGCACAGGATTAGTACCCTTTTGAAGAGGCCTGAGGGAGCTTGTTCTCCCCTTCTGCTATGTGAGGACACATAGAAGGCACCATCTATGAAAAACGAGCCCGTATCACACAGCCAATCTGCTGGCGCCTCGTTCTTGGACTTCCCAGCCTCCAGAACTATCAGCAATAAATTTCTGCCATTTATAAATTACCCAGTCTGAGATATTTCGTCATGGCAGCAGGAACAGACTAAGACAATGGGCCAATGCTTGTCCTTACTACCGTCCTAGTGAGGCTGTTATCATATCGCCCCCGTTGCACAATTGGGGAGTCTGATACTCAGAGAGGGGAGGCCCAAAGGACACACAGCCAGAGATGAGTGGAGCTGAGACTTGAAGCCAAGTTCTTAACCGCTAGGCAGCACTGCCCAGCTCCTGCCGGAGGGAGGAGCCATGCTGAGCGTCAGACCCTGTAGGAGGGCAGGGACCACTTCTCCTTCAGTTCTTGGCTTCCTTGGCTGGGAGAAGATTAATTTTTTCCCTTGCCTCCCCCTGACCAAGACCTTGAGGATGCCAGTCCCAGCTCAGAGCCTACAAAGTCCTTTTCAAGGTTACCAGTGCCCTCGCCTCAGCCCTGAGCGGGAGGAAGGGCAGGGAGGATCTTCCCCATAGTTCAGTGAGATGGGGGAATCGAGGCCTTGGTACTGCCCAAGGTCATATGCCATATTGGGGGGCAGCCCAACTGGGCCTGAACTCTCTGGTTTCAAGAAACTGAGCATGGAATTGGCTGCTAGTTCTGTCCTGAAGTCATGGTATGAAGTGCTTAGAGTCTGGTAGGTCTCAGCTCTGCCACTTACCAGTTGTGCAGCCTTGGGGGAGTCATTTCACCCCCCTGAACCTCAGTCTCCTTCTTTGAACAATGCAGATGGTGCAAGTACCCACTGGAGAGATGTTGGGAGGATGAAATGAAACGATGCTTGGGAAGCACTCAGCACGGTGCCTGGAACATAGTGGGTGCCCCAGCAATGAGGTTATCTTTGTGCTAAGTGCCTAAGAGAGAACAGACCTGGAGGACTGCCAAGTGTAATGTTATCTAACATGTCTTGATCGCTACTACGCGCCAAGCACATTCATCCAGACAACATCCCTATAACTTAGTGCCATTTTACACATGTGACAACTAAGGCTCAGAGAGGGAAAGAGAAAGTGATGTGCCCTAACTTCCTGCCCAGCAAGAAGAAGAATCTGGGCTTGAACCCAAGCCCGTGATCATGACCTCAGCTCTGCTCCACTGTGCTGGATTCTCCAACCCTACCATGCTGGAGCCCAGGGAGGAAAAAGGAGTTACTTGGGGCCCTGCAGCAGTTGGGGGTGGGTGAGACCACACTGGGGAGGCTTTTGCCTTCCTGGCAGCTCTGCATGGGTCTGGATAATTCTCTGGCTTTAGGATTAAGGCAGGGATTAACTAACACATTCATGGTCCTCGGAAGGGTCTGGGGGTCTTGTTCTCAGTCTCAGGTCAGCCAGCAGATCCCATCCTGCCCAGATACCCTAAGCCCCCACTGTGCCCGTGACCACCCCTTCCCCATCTCTAGTTTTAATGTGCAGGGCCCCCCTTTTCTAATCAGCTGAACCTTCTGCCAAAGAAAACTCATCGGTGCCCGCAAAACCAGCCAGCCGGAGGAGGAGGATGGCCTGGAATGTTGGAGGGGGGTCACCAAGCTGTTTGTGAGCTGCTGGCAGAGAAATGTGGGTAGCTACCTTTTTGGGGGAAAGTCAGAACTCCATCTATGGGAAAAGATCCAGGTCGGGCCAGCTCAGAGGCTTGGGCCTCAGTTTCCCGTAATCACCACCACAGCATTTATATGGTATGAATAACTTTGGCTATTGATCGACAACTATTGATTGGGTGCCCGCTGCGTGCCAGATACTGCTCTGGCTGCTAGGGACACAGCAGGACAGAGCTAAGCCCTGTCCTCGAGGGCTGACATTCTAGTGGAAGGCAGTCACTCAGTAAGTCCCCCAACAGGCTAGGGGCAGATGCCTCAGGCCCACATGCCCTGATCAACAGGTTTCAGAATTCAGCTATTTTTTGGATTTTATTTATTTATTTATTTATTTCGAGACAGAGTCTCACTCCGTTGCCTGGGCTAGAGTGCCGTGGCGTCAGCCTCGCTCACAGCAACCTCAAACTCCTGGGCTCAAGCAATCCTCCTGCCTCAGCCTCGTGAGTAGCTGGGACTACAGGCATGCGCCACCGTGCCCGGCCTTATTTGTTGGATTTTAAAAGGTGATCTGGTGGAGTCTGGTGGAGTCAGTCATTTTCAATCTAATACACAAATATTTCTGTAGCTAGAAGTGTGACCATTCACTCTAAGTGGAATAAATAAAGACTCTGACTGGGCACAGTGGCTCATGCCTGTAATCACTTTGGGAGGCCCAGGTAGGAGGATCTCTTGAGGCCAGGAGTTCAAGACCAGCCCGGGCAACATAGCGAAACCTCATCTCTACAAAAATTTAAAAAAATCAACTGGGCATGGTGGCACACACCCGTAGTCCCAGCTACTCAGGAGGGTGAGCCAGGAGGATCACTTGAGCCGAGAGTTCAAGGCTGCCGTGAGCTCGATCATGTCACCATACTCCAGAGCCTAGAGCCTGAGTGACAGAGTGAGACCATGTCTCTTAAAAAAAAAAAAAAAGGCTGCAGACCCTCAGTCAATCCAGGTGGTCAGGTTTTGCTCCCAAATGAGTTTTCTTTGCGTGTTTGCATGTGCAGAAAAGCCTTCGATTGTCTGGGTTTTCCAGACTGTGGAGCTCCAGATATGGGATCGAGGAGCCGATTCCTCTCCCCATTGTACAGATAGGAAAACTGAGACTCAGGGCCAGGGACTCACATCAAGGCCCCACGAAAAGCAAAGTTGTGGGTGGGTGGGAATGTAGTGACTCCAAATTCAGAGCTTGTCACCACCAGGGACTGTGCCTGGGAGAGAAGCGGGGACTGAGTGCAGAAGACTCCTTTGGCCAAACCTTGGTGGCCCACCAGCCAGTTCTGCCAGGAAGGAGTTAAGCACTAGCTGGGCCCCCGCCAGGCCTCTGCACCAGGCCCTCACAGGGCCTGCCTGTCTGGGGCCTGTTTACCAGGCTGCGCTTGCATCACCGGCTCCGACTCCGATGTGCAGTGCAAACACACTCGCATTCTTGGGTCATGAGAAACTCACGATTGCGGTGACATCATGCCCAGCCAGGAGGCTTTCGGCAGCCTCCCTCCTGCCCTAAGTCAAAGCTGTTTAATTAGCGCCCTTAACTGGAACTCTTGTCTTCTTGTAAAAACCAACCGGAGATACTTACCCGGTGGGGGCGATGGGGATTGGAGAGAATGTGTGTGTGTATGTGTGTGTATTTTAAGGGATAAAAATAGCCCATCTGGGACTCCTTTTGGGGTATTTGTGAGTATTAATGCACCACTGTTTGTATTAAATCTATGTCACACTGGACATTTTCGACTGAATTTGGCTTGGAGGCCGGACAAGAGAAACCACCCATATCTTTTTGCTCCCTCTGGTTTTTCCTTTTGGGAGGGAGACACATAAACCAAGTAAAAGGGCCCTCGAAGACAATTTAGACCAACCCCTCATTCTACAGCCAAGGAAAGGGAGGCCCAGAGAGGGGAGGGCTTCGCCTGAGGTCACATCGCGAGGTTCCCAGTTCCCACACCCCTCAGATGCATTTTGAAGTTCACCCCCTGATCCCCCATTTCAGGGTGTTGGAAAGAGAGGTGCGTCTGGCTAGAGCTTCCTGGCTGAATTTTGAGATCGAGACGGTGGTAGCGGTGGCGATGGTGGCGCCTGCGGAGGGTGGCAGCAGAGAAGAGCGAATGAGACCACAGGAGACCTCAGCCTCCCCTGCACTTTCCCTCTTTCAGACCTAGCACTTCCTTCCTTGGGCTTTGAAACATCTCTTCCTCCTCAGATCACCCCTTCTTTTGCTCCCTCTTCCAAGAAGTCACACCCTTCACTAGCCTCCCACCTTGACCATTGAAGACTTGTCTCCCATCTTAGGGATGCTAGATTTAGCAGATAAAAGTGCAAGACACCCAGTTAAATTTGACTTCAGATAAACAACAAATAATGTTTTGGTTAACTATGTCCCATGGAATATTGGGACATGCATTTATCTGGCAACTCTATCCTCCCTTACTTTCTCAGTCCTCATTGTGGCAGACACTCTTGACTGCCTCCCCACCAACATTCCCTTTCCTTCCTCACTAACTGAGCTTTGATTTTGTCTGGGGTGGCAACGTGTCCCAGGCGATGAATCATGATTGGTCTAAGTTAGTCACAATAATCCTTTTCTTCTTTGCTTTCCAAGACTCCCTTGCAGTCACGGATGACTGGGTGGCTTAAAATTAGGTCTGCAAGTTCTTTGACATCCATCCTGTCAAAAGGTGGTGACCCATCCCCTCCCCTTCAATGTAGGCTGGACTTAGTGATTCATTTCAAAGAGCGACTTCCGAGGCTAGGTCATAAAAACCATTGTCGCATCTGCCTTGCTCTCTGAAATTACTCACTCTGGGGGAAGCCAGCTGCCATGTTGTGAGGATACTTAACAGCTGTGAGAGTTGCCGCTCTGTGTAGAGATCTGCATGGGGAGAAATTGAGTCCTCCCACCAATGACTAGCCCTAACTTGCCAGGCATGTGAGTGCGCCACCTTGGAAGTGGCTCCTGCCCCAGTCAAGCCTTCAGATGATTGCAGCCCGGGCCAACATTCTGACTGCAGTGTGAGTCACAGACATGCTTCTATTAATCATATTTTTCATTTTCTATATTTGATGATGTTTTTGACATCTTTGGGAGTGGGAGTGGTTTCTGGCTGGGGAAAGACTACTCCCTCAGGGCAGGCTAATTCCTAGAGATGGTAAACAACTTGTCAGTGAGCTTGTCTTTCATATACAAACCAACCAATCCTAAGTCCATACTTCCTTTATCTAATTCTCACACACCTGCCCTAAATCAGTCCAGGGCCCAGTACCAGACAACTAGGTACAGCCCCTGTGCCTCCAAGCCTGCTGGAATTATTCTAACTAGCCAATCCTAAGATGTTTACCCTGTCCTTCCCTTCCTTTCCCATGGAAACCACAATAAAGGCTGTGGCCTCTGTCTTCTCCTCACTCCTTTCTGCCTCCTGACTGATGCTGGTGCTTCCCACCGTGGCCCTGCGTGGCATGATGTACTTCTTATTTCCGGGGAGCTGCAAGTAGCATTCAACTTTTCTTTCAATGGCATCGACCTCTCTGTGCTGTCACGCAGTCCCCTTTATAAATTGAAACCCAGGCACAAATCAACTCTGAGAGATTCTGAGCCAGAAATTTCTAACCCATTCCTAGATACCTGAACCACATAAAGTTTGAGAGACGGTGAATGTTTACTATTGTTTTAAGCAATTAAGTTTTGAGAAATTTGTTTCACAGCAAAGGATAACTAATACAGATGGTCATGTGACTTAGTTCTGGCTAATGAGTCATAAAGGGAAGTATGCTGGGTGCTTCCAGGAAGCTTATAAAGACTCAGAAGGGAGGCCTGGCGCTTGTGGCTCACGCCTATCATCCGAGTACTTTGTGAGGCCAAGGTGGGAGGATCCCTTGAGCCCCCAGGAGTTTGAGACCAGCCTGAGCAACATAGCAAGACTCTGTCTCTACAAAAACATTTAAAAATTACCTGGGTGTGGTGGTGCACACCTGGAGTCCCAGCTATTTGGGAGTCTGAGGCAGGAAGATCGCTTGAGCCCAGGAGTTTGAGGTTGCAGTGAGCTATGATGATGCCACTGCACTCTAGCCTGGTGATGGAACGAGACCCTGTCTTAAAAAAAAAAAAAATCAGAATGAAGAGGTGAGCTCAGTGGCTCAGTGGTACCACCCTCCTTGAACAAAGATGATTCTTACAGAAGTGACAGCCATCTTGGGACCATGAAGTCCTGAAATGTAAGGATAGAGGAGTGGAAAAAGTAGAAAGAACCTGTATCCTTTGTGACGCCATCAAGCTGGCGAACCAACTCAGTGACCATCTGCCTCCTGATCTGTAGATAAGCAAACAATAAATGTCCTTGTGGCTTAAGCCACTGTATTTTGCAACCTGAAGCCTAAAGCAATCCTGACCAATGCAATCAGCATGCACAATAGCATCTCATTTAAGTGGAGTAACTTAGGCGTTGACTTTACTTGTCTAGAATCTGAAAAGAAGGCAAAAGGGAAACTGAGAACCAAAACCAATGCCACAATATGCACATCAGAGCCCAAGCACCTTACTCTCAGGTAAGCTTTTCTGGCCTTCACTGATAGCCTTTTGTTTTTACTTTAGACACAATTCTAACAAGCTTATCTAGGGTGTGTTCCCAGGCCACAGCAGCGTGGAGATCAAATTCAATTCGGCAATCAATCATCTGCTATGTGCAAAGCACTGTGGGAGGCTCTACTGGGTACCCAGTATGTGTATATGAATTTTCAGCAGGAGACCAACATGATCCAATCAGCCAGGTAACTTGGGCTACAAGGCAGAGAGAGATTGGAGCAAGCCTAGCAAGAGAGAATCAAGAAGAGTTGCTAGTGAGTGCCAATTTATTGAGGAAAATCCTACTTATTGAGCAATTATTTTTTCCATGGAAAATCCATCTACAGGACAAACCAGTCTAACTCTTCATATCAGTTGCTAATATTGGTTTCCAGTATACTCAGAATACTTGTCTGCTTTGACTTCCCAAATGCCTTAAAAGTTTCCATACATGAAATAGTGTGCCTGCCCTGGCTCTGGGTTCTGAGGAGATGTAGAATGTAGCAATTCTAACATACCCCAAAGCACATTTATTCTACCTCTATGCTTCACAGAGGGGATGGAAGCTCAAGGGAGGAGAAGATTCAGCCTAGAGTAGCATAGCAAACTAGTGGCCAAGTGGGGGCCAGAACCAGGACTCTGAACTTTCCCTTTCTCCAGGCTGTGGAAAAAGGCAATGTGGATTCCCTCAGACCACACAAAAATCGCCTTTCATGAGGAGGCGATTTTTGACCTGATGCTCTATGAGCTCCCCCACCCCGGGTCAGGAAGCTCTGCCTGGCCAGGATTTCCTGTGTGTGGGAAAGAAACAGGATGAGCAGATAAATCCTCCAAGGCTTTTTTTTTCCCCAAGTGCGTGAGGCCCTCTCCCTGCTAAGTCTGCAGCAGCTCTAGCCAAGATGACCAGCCCATGGACACGCATTTTGGGTGTTTGTAAACAGTAATCGCAAACGACGATTGCACACTCACGAAGCACAAGGCTCGAAGTAGGTGAGAAGAGCATGCGTCACTGTCCCTGCCCTTGGGGAGCTGCTTTGGTTTGAGTCCTCCCAGAAGCAGACCCTAAGACAAGCGTTCAAGTAACCTACCTGGGGGGGTTATCCCAGGGAATCCTTGCAG
The DNA here is from genome assembly GCA_004363605.1 of Indri indri. Classification (NCBI taxonomy): domain Eukaryota; kingdom Metazoa; phylum Chordata; class Mammalia; order Primates; family Indriidae; genus Indri; species Indri indri. The sequence goes on along the minus strand of RJWJ010016859.1, from coordinate 16,111 downwards.
GGAGTAGGGAGGTGAGAAGGCAGCCATTAAAGGAAGTGTTGTCAAGACAGTTACTTCTGTGGGCAATGGGAGCTCAAACCCACTAGGGAACTCTCAGAGACAGCGTAGAGCACACCTCAGTGATCCCAACCAGGGAGCCAGGGAGCCAAGGTATCTATCCACCAATTCCTGCTGCTTCTGGAACTCTCGGTGCTTCCAGCTTGCCCTCGGGTGGCCCAAGTGTGCTCATGAGGTCAGAACAACAGGCGGAGTTACAGGCATTTGCAGTAAACAGCTTGGGTGGGTAGCGGTCACGGGGGGATATTGGCGGTGCCTGGTGCAGGGGCTGACCACTAATGAGTTTTCCATTCACAGGAAAAGGCGGACACAGGCCCAGGAGACATGCCTCTCCCTCCCTGGGTGAGGATGCGGAGGCCGCGCGCAATGCATAGCGGGGCTTTCGCCTGTCCAGGCCCCCATCATCCCTTCCTTCTCACATTGGAACCCGCCTTTCCCCACCGAGGCAGAGTCTGCCAGTGCGCATGAAGACCCGTTTCCTTCCCTTCGACATTCAACTAGACCACATTTCCCAGCCTCCCTAGCGGGTAAGGGCGGCCATGTGACTGACTCCAGCCAATGAAATGTGAGCAGAATGGCGGGCCACTCCCAGGCGTGGTCCAGACACGTCACTCACCCTCCTTTCTCTTGCCCTACCTGGGGTGACCTTGAAGGCCACGTGTCACAAATGGCGGAATGTTTTTCCATGGTGCTTTGGAGGAAGACGACATCGCAGAAACCACTACACACCCTACTATTATTAGGTGAGGGTTAGTTCTAAGAAGAAGAAGGTCACGGTGTCTCGAGATGGGGCAGCGGAAGGCATGGGCAAGGCCTGAGGCACAGGGAGAAACCTAAGCACGCCGCGGTGGCTGCAGGTAATGAGTGAGAGGATGGCGCGTGATCCTCAAGCAAGGTTCATGGGCTTGTGTGAGGAATTTGATGAGTATGGGCAGGACATTGCCGCGGCACCCTCCCTTCTCTCCCTGGGGGCAGAGAGCCAGTTGGAGAAATCAGATTGTAACCAGGAAGGGCTAAGCCTAGAAACTCCGCAGAATTTGAGAGTGGGTGTGGCTTGGAGAGAGGTGGAGTTTGGTGGTCCTATGCCTGGAGCCCCTTGCCGTAGTCTAGCAGGGCAGAGGCTTTTCTGCCTTCCATCCACAGCCCAGCTTCACCTCGTTCTCGGATCATGTGGCCTGAACTTGGAGAGTTTTGAAATCATGTGCTTAGACCCTCTAGTCCATGGGCTGGGTGCCTCTCATCCTAGACAAGTAAGTGACTTTGCATTAGAGTCTGCTTTTGGGCTAACCTGGGAGCCTTGTGTTGTTAAACCTCAAGTAACTGACTTAATAATGAACTGTTGGGCCAGAGCTGCTGGCCTGACCTCAGGGGCTGCTTTTCCCCTGCCTCACCCCCACCCCCACCCCCAGAGCAGTGTCCTCTGGGGAAATGCAGCCGCCCCAGCTGCATCCGTGGGAAGGCCTGGCCCCCACACTTCGTCCTTCCAGCCCTGCTGAGGCCACAGGAAATGACCCTCTTAGCAGCCACGAGCTGCGATCCGGAGGACAATGACAGAGGGACAGACGCCCATTTGTCCCAGCTAACTTGTCCCCTTGGTTGGATGCCAGCAGCTGCAAACACAAAAGTGAAGATTCAGTGGGAAACCATATTTTTTAAAAAACAAATAAACAATCCTGTGGGCGTTAGTCAACTTCTGAGGCCCTGACGGGTTTTGTTTTTCTTTATTTGCATCTGGGTGTGTGTTTAAAACACAGATAAGACTCAGAGAATCAAAGAGTCTAAAGTTTTGAAGGCTAGCAGTCCGCCCAAGCAGCAGGCCCCCCTATGGCGTCTTTCTTCTTGCGGCCAGGCCCCACCTCTCCATACTGTTAATCATGTCACTTGGCTCTTGCCGCTGCCCCCACCCCACTGCCATTCACTGCCCAGAATCCAGACAGCTCTTCTAAAACCGAAATCAAGTCACCCCTTCCAGGGCTCTGCAGCCAGCTGTCTCAGCTCAAATGCCACCTCCTCCAAGGGCCTTGCCTGATCAGTCTATATGAAACAGCACCTCTCAGTTTGTCCCCGTTACAGAACCCATAGCCCTTACCACATCTGGAAGGATTTGCTTTGTTTCCCTGTGCCTGGCACATAGTAGGTACTCAATAAATGTTTGTGGACTGACAATGTTTTTCAGTGGTCATTGCATTCAGATCATAGTTGGCTCAGCACATCTAGATTTCATTGTATTTCCACAAACATTATTGGCTGCAAAACTGAGTACTAGGGCCAGGAGGTGAATCAGTCAGGATCCGTCCATTCATTCACTCATTCATTCATTAGAAGGGTAGACCCCAGAGGAAATGGTGATTCAGTCTGAGGGTGCAGAGATCCAAGAAAGCTTTATGGAGGGAGAGATTGTCAGTGGGGTTTCCCCCAGGAAAGCGGGGTTTGGATGTGTGAATGAGAATGTGTTTGGAAAAGGAAGAGAACCTTGGGGTGTGAAATTTAATTTGTTTCCACATAGGACCCCCAGGGAGGGCAGAGACCTGGTTTTATCTGAGCCTGCAGGGAGGACACTCGGCCTGTGCTTGCTAAAGGAATGGAGGGATGAGGGATGGGTGCAGAAGGCCAGGGGAACAGTGTTTGAAGTTATTCAGGTGGTTGCCATGGAGGCCTTGAATGCCATGCTAAGCAATCTGGACTTCCATCTATAGGAAGTTATTTTTATCAGGGTCTAATAAAAATAATGATTTGGGGAAGCCTGTTTTAAGTGCCCGAATGTGTGTTAAGGTCCTGAACTTTTCTCTTGCTGCCTCAGACTGTCCCAGGATTCTCTGGAAAGTACAGCTGCCTGGGCCCCCATCCTAGAAGAGTCTGATTCTCTGCAAGTCAGAGTTGGGGCCTGGTCATCTGCATTTTCACACACTTGCCCTGCGTTCTCATCGTGCACCAGGTTTGGTGACCACTGAGGCTCAGAGAGGTGAAGGCATGTGCCCAAGGTCTGTAAGTGGCAGAGGGGGGCATTTCAACCCGGTTGGTCTGGCCCTCCACGCTTTACCCGCGTGACTGCAGCCTCCCCCTGGGTTGGTTCCTTTCTCCAATTTTATTTTCCCCTGGATGCAGGAATCTGGGCTGTGGCTGGGCCTGCCCGCCCTGTCCTCCCTTCCCCGCCCCACCCCCAGCCTCAAAGGTCAGGTACCTCCCAGCCTCCCTCGGTCATGTCCATTTATGGCTCTGTTGTTCCAAATTGTGGCCAAATTTATAAACTCCCCTTTCCCGGAGACGTGAACAATTTGTGCAGCGTGCAGTGCGGGGGCAGAGCTGGGAGCTTCGTCGGAAGCCTGGACTTCAGCCCGGGCCCAGGCCCGCGAGCTCCGGCCTTGGGCAGGCCCCTGCCCCTCCCTGGGCCTCAGTTTCCTCACCTACAGAGCAAAGGGACTGGACTAGCTCATTCCTGAAGTCCTCCCTGAGTCTAGACACATCCACTTACTGCTTAGGAATACCAAATCCCTGAATCCATGAGCCCAGTAATTATAAAAGAAGGCGCTGGGGGCTGGAGTGCAGCCTCTACCCCTCTCCTTTGCATTCTTGTCTTTTTTTGGCTTGTTTTTTTTTTTTTTTTGAGACAGGGTCTAGCTCTGTCACCTGGGCTAGAGTGCAATGGCATCGTGATAGCTCACTGCAACCTCAAATGTCTGGGCTCAAGTGATCCTCCTGCCTCAGCCTTCTGAATAGCTGGGACTACAGGCACACACCACCATGCCTGGCTAATTTTTCTGTTTTTAGTAGAGACGGGGGCGGGGGGGGGGGCGGTCTCACTGTCACTCAGGCTGGTCTTGAACTCCTGAGGTCAAGTGATCCTCCTGCCTCAGCCTCCCAAAGTGCTAGGATTATAGGTGTGAGCCACTACACCTGGCCTTGATTTTTTTTTAATTAAAAAGAGTACCGGCCAGGCGTGTTGGCTTATGCCTGTAATCCTAGCACTCTGGGAGGCCTGAGGTGGGAGGATTGCTCAAGGTCAGGAGTTCAAGACCAGCCTGAGCAAGAGCGAGACCCTGTCTCTACTAAAAAAAAAATAGAAAATTAGCTGGACAACTAAAAATATGTAGAAAAAATTAGCCAGGCATGGTAGCGCATGCTTGTAGTTCCAGCTACTCGGGAGGCTGAGGCAGGAGGATCGCTTGAGCCCAGGAGTTTGAGGTTGCAGTGAGCCAGGCTGACGCCACGGCACTCTAACCCGGGCAACAGAGTAAGACTCTGTCTCAAAAAAAAAAAAAAAAACTACCCAAGGAATTAACTTTCATTGTAAAGTAAAAAGTCTCCCTTCCTAGCCCCCAATCCCCACTCCCCTCCCTCAAAGTATTGATTGTCAAAGTGTAGGGTGGAGCTTTCAAGACAGGCCTCTCTGTAATTTATTCATATATGTGTTCATGTACGAGTGAAAGTTTTTATTTTATTTATTATTTACATAAATGGAAATTACCGTATATTTTGTTTGGCATCTTGCTTTTTTCCCTTAATGTCTTGTCCCTTTTCCCATATTGACCTCTTCTTTTTTTTTTTGAGACAGAGTCTCCTCTCTTGCCTGGGCTAGAGTGCCATGGCGTCAGCCTAGCTCACAGCAACCTCAAACTCCTGGGCTCGACCGATCCTCCTGCCTCAGCCTCCCCAGTAGCTGGGACTACAGGCATGTGCCACCATGCCCGGCTAATTTTTTTATATATATATTTTTAGTTGTCCAGCTAATTTCTTTCTATTTTTAGTAGAGACTGGGTCTCACTCTTGCTCAGGCTGGTCTCGAACTGCTGAGCTCAAATGATCCTCCCGCCTCGGCCTCCCAGAGTGCTAGGATTACAGGCATGAGCCATCGTGCCCAGCCGACCTCATCTTTTTAAAAACAGTTCGGTTGAGGTATAATTTATATACTGTGAATTTTGCCCATTGTGAGTGTATAGTTCAATGACTTTTAGTAAATGTATAAAGTTGTGCAACCATTACCACAACTCAGTTTTAAAACATTCAGAATATTCTCAGTCCCCCACAAGTGCCCATTTTTCAAGTCAGTGCCAACTCGGGCCCCATGGAACCTCTGATCTACTTCCTGTCTCTATGGATTTGCCTTTTCTAGGCATTTTATATAAATGGAATCACATGCTATGTGGTCTTTTGCAGAAGACTTGTCTTCTTCTCCTCCATGTTGTAGAGTGTGTCAGTAGTCATCTTTTTCATTGCTGACTGATATTCCGTTGTCTAGATACCACATGTTGCTCGTCCACTTACCTGGACATTGGATCGTTTCCGGTTTGGGCTACTATGAATAATATTGCTAAAAACATTTGAATAGAAGTCTTTGTGTGAACATGTGTTCCCATTTGTCTTTGGGTTAAGAGACCTTAACCCTAACCTTTAAAAAATTTTTTTCCTTTTATTATCTTTGTTTTTACTTTCTGTTATTTTTTTTAGACACGGGCTCTCACTGTGTTGCCCAGGCTGGAGTGCAGTGGCTATTCACAGGTGTGATCATGGCACAGCCTCAAACTCCTGCCCTCAGGGGATGCTCTTGCCTCAGCCCCTCGAGTAGCTGGGACTACAGGAAGGCCCCACCGCATCTGGTCCCCACCCTAATTATTTAAACTGGAAGGACACACTTTGATGTCATAATAACTTGTCCCCTATCAATGGCCATTTAGGTCGTTTCCAAGGTTTCACGCTCACAGACACTGCCACTCTGAGCCTCTTTATCCATCCATCTTTGGATACCTGTGCAAGCAGATTGCTGGGTCACAGAGTATGTACATTATATCTTTGTTGAACTGTTGCCCAATTGTCCCCCATGACAGTCCTGCCTCCTCTTCAAAGGGACAGGGAATGGTGAGAAGGAGAGAGAGAGAGAAGAGTAGAAGGGAGGGGAGGGGAAGGGAGAGGTGAGGAGAAGAAAAGGAGGGAGGGAGAGAGAGAAAACACATTGTAAAGAAATTACCCCCGATTGAACTTGAACTTGAGGGATTGGAAAGAAGGAGAAAAACAACTGCGACTTCTGGGGAGAAGTCCCCAGGGTGGGGCAGTCACAGGATGGCTGAGGCCAGGGAAGAGAAAGAAGAGGTTGGGACAAGGACTCGAACCCTTCCTTCCAGTCTTCTCCTTTGCAGGCCTGTAAGGTGACGTGCTCTGTTGCTGGAGGCGTGCACATGAAGGCCGGCCAGCCCCTTGGCAGGGGCTCTCAGAGTCTGATCGGAGACTCTACATGGCTTTTGGGGCAGCAGTGTGGCTGAGGACTTAAGAAGTTGGGCTCTGCTGGGAAGGGACCCTGGTTCAAACCCCAGCTCTGCCATTTCCTAGTTCTGGGACATCAGGCAAGTGAATTCAGTGCCCTTAATTCCTTGAGGTGTAAAATGGGGATGTGACTCCACCTCCCATTCTCTCTGGAAGAGGTCGATGACATCACGTGGGTGGGGACTCAATTGTTGAGCCTATGATTGTGACTCCCTTAGTCCTGTGATCATGGGCTGTATTCTCATGGAACTGGGCATGAGAAGACAGTGATAGGTGTCCAGTAGGCTCCATGAAAGGAATGCCTTCAACAACCTTTATGGCCTGGGATTCACATCCAGGTTCTCCCTATTTCTAGCCATGTGACTCCTCTGTACAACAGTAATGGAACCAACCTCATTGGGCTGTTGGGCAGCGAGACTAGGTTTAACTGCATGTGACAGAAAACCTCCAAATAATAGTGGCTCACCCAAGAGAGACATTTATTTTTCTTGCTCATGTAAAAAAAGTCCAGAGTTGAGCAGGTGACCATTCAGGGCCGGTGGGACAGCTCTGTGTAGTTGGTAGGAATCTAGTTCCCAGCTCTTCCAACCTTAGGCTATGGTTGTAGTCCTTATGATCCAACGTGGCAGCCAGGGATCCAGCCATCACATCTATATTCAGAGAAAAGAATGGAGGAAAAGGACACAAGGGGGGCTCAGAGTATGAACCAGCCCTTATAAAAGGGTTCCCCAACTGTTACCCAATAGTTCCTCTTATATATCATTGATCAGAACTTTATCAAGTGGCTACATTGGCTGTAAGGGAGGGGGAAAGAAATTTTGGCTAGGCAAGGAATAGTTTTGTCTGTTCCTTACATCTCCTAGGCAACTACTATTCTGACTCCTATCACCATAGATTTATCTTGCCTGTTCTAGAACTTTATACAAAAGCCACCACACAGGACATTCTCTTGTATCTGGCTTATTTCACTCAACATTAATGTTCATGAATTCCTGAGGTTTGGGATTTTTTTTTTTTTAATATACCACCATCCAGAAGGAGACATTCATTAACATTCAGTCTTCCATTAATTTCTTCCGTCACTAAGTCACTTGTTCATATTTCTCGAACCCCTATTGTGTGCTGGCAGCTGACCAAACACAGTCACCTATAGCAAAGACTCTCTGATGCAAATCCATTTGGGCTCCGAATTATGATGGCGATAGCTCTATTCTGAATACCCTCCAGCACCAGGTAGAATCCCTGGTAGACAGAGGTTCGAGCAGTGCTGTGGCAAGGAGCTCAGGCTCTGGTGTCCACAGATGGAAACCTGGTAGGTGCTTAATAAATAGTGGCTGCAACTAATTCGTTGGCACAGGAACATTGTAAGAAGCAGAACTCTCCTCTTTTCTAATCCTTCTCTAGCCCTATAAGGTAGGTGCCATTACAATCTGCATTTCGCCAATGAGTAAGGATGCCCAGAGACGTGAGAAAACTTGCCTGAGGTTGCATAGCTTGTGGGAAGCTAAACTGAGATTGAAACCCAGGTCGATCGAGTACCAAGTCCAGGCTTTCGCCCCTCCGCTCTGGGGAACCAACTCATGGCTGCTGGCCCTTCCTCTAAGCCTCGACCCTCTCCAGGGACAGCTCAGAGTCTCCATGTGCAAAGGCTGTGCACTTTGCTGCATTTCTTGTTGTCTTTCTCCCACTTTGGGGGTCAACCCAGGATGTTTTCCTGGCGTCGGTGCTTGTCTGTTTCAGCTTAAAATCAGACACGTGGGGAAAGGCATAACTTGCCAGCAGTCCCCTCATCCCCCCGCCCCGTGCCCCACGCTCCTCGGACCTGGGCTCTAGATGGTCTCGCTGTCCCCCTTCGTCCTGCTCCCTGGGGACCTTTGGGGCCCTTCTAGGCTTTCCCTTTGAGTTTCTATCAAGTGACCCCAAATGACAGCACTTTTCCAAACGACATTTTTCTAAGCAATGAGCATGAGATTATACATCTGGGCCAGTTGTTCCTGAAGTCTTGACTCGCTCAGCTCTCCTGTGAGGGAGCGAGCCTTTCGCTTGAACTGCTGGTTTTAAAGCTCCCAGGCCTCTGTTTTTCTGACCCTGTAAAAATCTGTGAGAGAGGGGGGAATATGTGGTTCAAAGAAAAAGTTAATTTTCTCCATGGGAACAAACCGTTTCCAAGGAAGACAATGTGTAAATCCTCTGACATAATTGAGTGGCTTTCAAAAAATATTTTTTTCAGTGGATGAGCCCTTTTGCAGAGGCTACTTAAGTTGAAGGTCAATGCAGGAAACAGTAAAAGCGCAGCTTGTGGGGAAGGAGGAGGAGGGGTGGGGGTTGCTCACGACACAGCTTCCCTCTCATTCCCTTGCCACCCACTTTCTCTAGGAAACCTGCCACTAGGTGTGGAACCCAGTTCGAGAACCCCTGAGAGAGCCCTGACCCGGGAGCTGGAACCCAGGGCCTTAGTCTCAGAGCTGTCCTTTACTGCTGTGTGGCCCCAGGAAAGTTAGCAGGCTTCTCTGGGCTTTGGTTTTTCCATCTGGGAAATGTCATAGTTAGACTACATATTTCCTAAACGTCTTTCAAGCTCCAAGATTCTGTCTTACGAGAGGAAAATTCAGTCTGAAGTGGTGGGAAACTGTTCGAAATGTAGACTTTTTGAAAAAAAAAGAAACAGAGTGTCGAGTTTGAGACCATCTGGTAACAAACCAACTGCTGTAAAAGCATTTTCCAAATAGGGGTGCTGTGGGCCTCCTGGCATGAATGGATAGAAAATGACTGAACAGTTTCATTATTAGACAGTAGGTTAAAGATATTCCCTGCTATCTTATCTGAGTAATTAATTTGTCAGTAACCCTTCCTCATGAAAAGTACTAAGTAATGAAAAGTCAAACTGAATATTTATACAGTTACTAAACAGTAATGTAGACAGTTTTTTAAAAACATTATACACACTCATATAGCTAGGATGACCAACTAACTGCCATGCTTTGCCCAGACTAAGGGATTTCCTGGGATGTGGGACTTTAGTGCTAAAACCAGGAAAGGCCCAGGCAGACTGGGATTAATTTGTCACCCTATGTATAGGCACTTACGATGGGCCCAACATTGTTCCAAATATTTTTTCACATAGTAACTCTTTTAATCTGCATCGCAACCCTATGAGGTAGGTAATATTATTATCTCCATTTTACAGATACTCAGGGGAAACTGAGGCTCAGAGAGGTTATGTGGCTTTCTGAGGTTACACAGCTGGTTGGCAGAGGTAGATCCAGGATGAAAATCCATCCAGTCTTGGCTCTGGAGCTGGGCTAGTAACTGCTATACATATTGTCTTGCTCCTAAATTGTCTCCGTACTGAATCACAGAGCCATGGTCAGTCTATGACCAAGGCCAGCTGGGCACTGGCTCTCTGTGTGACAGTGACAGGGTCCAGGCTTCTCTGGGCCCCGGCTTCCAGCCTGATGAAAGGAGGGGGCTGGTCTGGAACAATAGTTTCTCCCGTTTTTGTTTTTTTTTTTTGAGCAGTTGAACTTGTCAGACAATTTTACAGAGACCTCAATATATAAAACAGACCCTGGTCACAAAGTTTACGTCTTCAGCGTTGAGCTGAAAATTCTTCCTGGCAAGCAGAATTCCTGCAACTCCGCCCCATAGCCTGAGGCTTCTCGAAGCAGACTGTAAGACCTTGTGATTTAATTGCTCTCTATGGACCTCTCCAGCGTTAAAATTAAATCCAACATTTAATTCAAACATTTCATTTGTTCATGCAGCAAAAATGTTTGAGCTCGAGCCACATACGATTTGCCAGGCACTGGGCCAGGCCCGGGGCATCTAGAGTTGTGAGACTAGAGTGGCCCCACCGTGGCTCAATTGCCATTTGAGGCTGGATAATTCTTTGTGGCGTCCTGTGTATTGTGGCATGTTTAGTAGCATTCCTGGCCTTTACTCACGAGATGCCAGTAGCACCTTCCCAGTTGTGACAGTCCAAAAACGTCTTCAGACGTTGCCAAATGTCCCCTGGGGGTGAAAAAATCAACCCTGGTTGACTAGTTGGACTAATAAAGATCTCTCATCTCATGAGCTTATGTTCCCTGGGGAGAAACAGAAAACAAATACATTGGGGAAAAAAAGAGAAATTAGTAGAGAATGATACATGTACGATAAAAATAAAATGGGATGATGAGATGGAGTGTTACTGGGGGCTCTTTCAGGTTGGGTGGGCAGCTGAGAGGCTGTACGGAGCTTGGCTTGTTTAAGGAACAGAACGAAGGCCAGTGTGGCAGGAGCATTGAGGATGAGGGGCAGAATAGGGAGAGGGGGTTGTGGGGGTTGTGGTGACTGTGTTTGGTCAGCTGGGGGTTGTGGAAGGGAGGTAGGAGGGGGAGGATCAGATCACTGAAGACCTCTTGGGCCGGGGGAGGGAGGTTGGATTTTATTTTTAAATATGGGCATCTATTACGTGCTGAGTCCTGGGCTAGGTGCAGGGGACAAATGTGAATAAAATAGTTCAGTTGTGAGCCCAGAGAGGATGAGGCAATTAATTCTATCTGGGATCAGTCAAGGAAGGCTTCGTGGTGGAGGTGACATCAGAGTTCACCTTGAAGGATGAACAAGAATCCATCACCTAGAGAAAAGGAAGCAGAGGAAATTGCCTTGCACAACCCTATGCGAGTGATTCTACGTAAGTTGTTAGATTGCTGACTCCTGGGTCCTATCCGCAGTGGTGCTGGGGCCCAGAAATACGTATTTAACCACCATTGTAATGATTTTGGTGCAGGTGGGGGGGGCTCCACTTTGAGAATGGTGCTCACTGGCTTTTTTGTCACTTGTCTAGAGTTCCGTGGAGCATGAATGTCTTGATGAGCCTTATTCCCGTTGGAAAGTGTTCACTGAGGGTCGTTTGCATACCAGGATCCAGGGATGGAAGATAAAGGCAGAACGACCCAGTCTCTGCCGCTGTATCTCACCAGTTACCCAGTTCTCTCAATGAGGAAATGGAGACTCAGAGGGCATGAGTGACGCCCCCAAGGTTACACAGCTCAGGAGAGGCCCACCTTGACAATGAATTCAGGCCTATGGACTCCGGACCCAGTACTCTTCCCCTCCCCGCAACCAGCCACATTCAAAGTGCTCTTCCTTAGGGGAGATCCCTGAATACACCTCCAAGAGCTGGCATCCGCCAGCCAATCAGCTCTGACTCACATCAGAGGCGGCCCCATGCGGCTGATCAGGCCAGTCGCCAGAAGGCTGAGGAGGAGAATATACACAAGGCGTCATACATAAGGTCACGAATGCACAAGTTCCCCATATGCTAGTTGTTTTCCTTCCAACTTGACACACATGGAGATGAAGGAAAAAAAAAAATCCCACAAAAATGTCCAGACCACAGGAAATATGTTGGCAACTGTTCGAGGTGTGGACGGGGGCTCTTGCAAGAAGAGGCTGGCATGAGTCAGGCACCGGGCATGATTGCTGGAGGCGTGACTGTGGGCCTTCCTTCTCTGAAATCCAAGCCCCTTGCCTTTCTCCATTGGATGTCTTTGCAGCTGGACCCCACCAGCTCTGGTGCTGGAGCTGAGTCAGTGGGTAAGCATGTCCTTACGTAAACTTAGTAATCATGTAAGTATGTGACAGTGTCAGTGGTAAGTGTGTCACTGTATAGAGACTAAGGTCAAAGGGTATGCATGTAATAGCATAAGCGGATAAGCAAGTGAGTGTGTAATTGTGTTAGCACGTGAGAGTGCAAGCATGTAAAGGGACGTGTAAGAGGTAAGCATGTAGCAGTAAGCAGGGAAACAGGCTAGTGTGTTAGCATGTAAGTGGGTAAGCATATGATTGAGTAACGAGGTCAGGAGTACAGGAATTACGTAGGCAGAGTCTGTAAAGAAGTAAACATGTCAGCAGGCAATCACCTCAGTGGGTAAGTGTGCAAGTTGTGTGTGTGTGTGTGTGTGTGTGAGCAGGCAATCATGTATGTGGGTTGGTATGTAAGCAGGTAAGTGTGCACACATATAAGCATTTGCCTTGAAGGAGACATGCAGCTTCCACACACGCTGCTTTCAGCATTGTAACCTAATCATTGTCTAGGCCTGCAATATGGTGCAGTGACCAACACCCAAGACCCATTCTAGAGTATTCTCGGCACAAAATGGCCTTAGATCATTTGGGAGTTTATTTCTACTTACCACATGGTCAGCAGGGTGTCAGTGTGCTGTAGGGTCAGTTCCCCAAAGTAGCCTTGGGTGTTTACAAAGTGACTTTAAGTGGTTTGAGGATAAACACTTTTTCCTAACAATCACTCCCTGTGTCTCAGAGGAAAATTCAAAACTGGCCCTCCAAACTCATGATTTCATCATGGCCATTATTTATTAGGATTAATTAAAATTGCTAATACATGTATTTGAGTTTTTAAAAAGTGAGTTGACCCTACTTCACAGTGGGGGCCCCTGTGGTCATCCTGATTTGCTGGCAGCAGTGAAGCCCTGGGCCATGGCAGCCTCCATTCCACAGCCAGCGCACCGGCGGGTGGTCCCATCCAACCGTAGTGGCAATAGCAGCAAATTCTCTTTTTTCCCTACTTTCCACCCAGTAGCATAGGGAGAGCCAGGCTCAGTGGCTTCTGCCTGCCGCCACCCCCATCAGAAGGCCCTCAGGTGACACAGAGTAGCACCTTTTCCCCTGCAGATGGCACCAACAGGGATTGAACAGGAGCCTCAGCGTCACCAGAAGAATGAAGCAGAGCAGAATAGCATCATGGGGGCTCAGAAAACTAAGCTGTCCTTGGAACTAAAGCCCACAGTGTTAGGCTAGAACCTCCACCTAAACAGGGTGACTTTCCGGTAAAATACAAGATTTCAATAGGATCAAGAGTCTCCTAACATAACCCAGGTGTCCAGGATACAATAAAAAATCATCTATTACAATAAGAACTAGGAAAATTGCAATTTGAATGAGAAAAGACGATCAATAAATGCCAATACCAAGATGGATTAGATGTTGGAACTCTCTGATGAGGGTTTTAAAACAGCCATAATAAAAATGCTTCAACAATGCAGTCGACTCCTAAACAACATGGGGGTTTGGGGTGCTAGACCCCCGTGCAGTTGAAAATCCATATATAACTTTTGACTTTCTCAAAACTTAATTACTAGTAGCCTACTGTTGACCAAAAGTCTTACTGATAACAAATAGTCAATTAACATATATTTTCCATGTTGTATGTATTATATACTATATTCTTACAATAAAGTAAGCTAGAGAAAAGAAAATGCCAATAAGAAAATCATAAGGAAGAGAAAATATATTTACTATTCATTAAGTGTAAGTGGATCATCATAAAGGTTTTCATCATCTTCATGTTGGGTAGGCTGAGGAGGAGGACGACAAGGAGGAGTTGGTCTTGCTGTCTCAGAGGTGGCAAGAGCAGAAGAGGTGGAGGAGGCAGAAGGGGAGGCACATTTCGTGTAACTTTTATTGAAAAAAATCCATGTATAAGTGGACCCACACAGTTCAAACCCATGTTGTTCAAAGGTCCATTGTAATTATAAATTCTCTTGAAACAAATGTAGAAATAGAAAATTTCAGCAAAGAAATAGAACTTATAAAAAAAAAACCTAATAGAATTTATAGAAATGAAAACTACAATAACCAAAATAAAAAGTTTGTTTGATAGATTCATTAGTGGAGTGGGGATGACAGAGGATAGAATTAATGAACCTGAAGACAGATCAATAGAATTTACTCAATCTGAACAACAGAGCAGAAAAAACGCTGAAACAAATTGGACATAGCCTTATGGATCTGTGGGTCAACAGCAATGGAAATAACATTTGCATCATTGGATTGCGAGAAGTAGAGAAGAAAGAGTGTGGGACTAAAAATATATTCAAAGTAATAAAAGTTGAAAATTCTCCTAACTTGGTGAAAGTGAGCAAACCCCAAATAGGATAGACTCAAAGAAAGCCACATCGAGATATATCAAATTAAACTTCTGAAAACCAAAGACAAAGAATCATATTAAAAGCAGCAAGAGAGAAATGACACATTGTGTATAAAGGAACACCAATTTGAATGACAGTGGATTTCTCATCTGAAAGTATGGACACAGGAGGGAAATGGTACAACATTTTCCATGTGTTGAAAGAAAAGAACTTAACCCCAAACCCCACATCCATGTGAAACTATCCTTCCAGAATGAAGAGGAAAATAAAGCCATTCTCAGATGAATAAAAACTAAGAGAATTTGTTACTAGGAGTCCTGCATTAAAGAATGGCTAAAGGAAGTTCTCTAATCAGAAAGAAAATAATAACAGAAGGAAGCTGGGGCCTTTAGAAAGGAAAGAAGAACAATGAAATGAGTAAAAATAGAAGCAAACGATCCTTTACTTGTAATCATTTTTTATGGCTGAAGCAAAAGTTATAATACCATCTAATGTGGTTTACAGTGTATGCAGAGGAAATACTTAAGACAATTATTAATATATTTAAAAAGTGGGAGGGTAAAGGGATCTAAATGGAAATTATGATTTCTATCCTTCACTCAAAGTGGAATTTTGAGAACAGTTGGCTGTGATGAATTATATAATTATATGGTAAGCCTAGAATAATCACTAAGCAAACTATACAAAGCAATACACTCACAAACATTATATAGATCAAATAGAACTGTAAAAACTGTTTAAGTAATCCACACAAAAGTAAAAAGAAACAGAGACAAAACAGATCACACATAATAAATTGGCAGATGTAAGCCCTAACACATCAATAGTTACATTAAATGTAAATGGTCTAAATAGACCTATTAAAAGACAGAGATTGGCTAAGTGGATAAATAATTATGATTCAAATATATGCTGCACACAAGCAGTTCATTTTAAACATAATGACACAGGTAGGTTGAAAGTAAAAGGATGGAAACACATATGTCATGCAAATGTTAATTTTTTAAAAAACAGGAATGGCTATATTAATGGAAGAAAAAGTAGACTTCAGAGCAAAGAGAATTACTAGGGACAAAGCAGGACATTACATAATGATAAAAGGGTAATCCATTAAGAAGATATAGCAATCCTAAATTTGTGTGCACCAAACATCACAGCTTCAAAATATATAAACAAAAACTGATAGAACTGAAAGGAGAAATAGACAAATCCACAATTATTGTTGGGAATTTTAATAGCTAATTCTTAGCAATTGATACAACTATTAGGCAGAAAGTCAGCAAAGATATAGAAGTGAATAACTCCATCAACCAAAAGAATCTAATGAACATTTATAGAACACTCCACCCAACAACAGCAGAATATATATTCTTTTCAAATGCCAAAGGAACATTACCAAGGAACATAAACCATATCCTGGCTCATAAAACAAACCTTAACAAATTTTTAAAAAATTGAAATCATATAGCATATTTGTTTTGGCCATAATGAAGTCAAACTAGAAACCAATGACAGAAAAACAAAACAAAACAGGAAAGCCTCCAAAACTTGTAAATTAAACAGCACACTTTAATTTTTAATTATTTTATTATTATTTTTTTGAGATGGGTTCTCGCTCTGTCACCTGGGCTAGAGTGCTGTGCTGTCAGCCTAGTTCACAGCAACCTCAAACTCCTGGACTCAAGCGATCCTCCTGCCTCAGCCTCCCGAGTAGCTAGGATTACAGGCGGACACTACAACACCTGGCTAATTTTTCTGTATTTAGTAGAGATGGGGTCTTGCTCAGACTGGTCTCGAACTCCTGACCTCAAGTGATCCTCCTGCGTCGGCCTCCCAGAGTGTTAGGATTACAGGCTTGAGCCACC
>RJWJ010016858.1:0-33874 GCA_004363605.1 Indri indri | reverse complement strand
AGCTAAAAATATATATATAGAAAAAATCAGCCGGGCATGGTGGCGCATGCCTGTAGTCCCAGCTACTCGGGAGGCTGAGACAGTAGGATTGCTCGAGCCCAGGAGTTTGAGGTTGCTGTGAGCTAGGCTGATGCCACGGCACTCGCCCCAGGCAAGAGAGTGAGACTCTGTCTCAAAAAAAAAAAAAAAAAAAAAAAAAGAATCGTGACTCCCAAGGAGTGGCAGTGACTGTGAAGAACCCATGATAACTGGAGAGCAGTTCTGAATCTTTGATCTTTTATCTGAATGTTACATTTTTTTCTTATACCCTAGGTTCAAGGACTTTCACTGATATGGCTCAGACTACCCCAGAAAGATATGTTCCATTGCTAAGCTGTGCCTCTCAATGGAGGTACTTTAGAATAGCCTAAAAGCTTATGTTCTTTTTACCATTTGGCCATTGGAACTTAACTGATAACACATTTGTTGAGTAGGCACTATGTATCTGGAATTACGGGAGTACAAAAGAAACATGCCTTGGTAAACAAAAATAATGAACATTTATTAAAATCATATTTAGATCCACATAGAATTTTCAGTAGGCTTAATTCATGTAAAACTAACACATATCAAGTTATTAATTGGCACTTGATTATTTGATTAGACTTTTTAAGTAATTTCTAAAGCAATATGGGTTAGGAATAAAATGAAAAGCAGCTCAGACTTTAAAATCAGAGGTGTTAAACTTGGAGAGACAGTTTGTCATAAATGTGCATTCTCAATGTGACACTTTTTTTCTTTCTTTAAGCAACCTTTCACATAATAGGCGTGTGCCAAAAATTGGTCCTTATCCAGATTATTCTTCCTCCTCGTACATTGAAGACTCTATCCATCACACTGACAGCATTGTGAAGAATATTTCCTCTGAGCATTCAATGTCTAGCACACCTTTGACTATAGGCGAAAAGAATCGAAACTCAATTAATTATGAACGTCAGCAAGCACAAGCTCGAATCCCCAGCCCTGAAACGAGTGTCACCAGCCTGTCCACCAACACAACAACCACAAACACCACTGGCCTCACTCCAAGTACTGGCATGACCACTATATCTGAGATGCCATACCCAGATGAAACAAATCTGCATGCCACAAATGTTGCACAGTCAATTGGGCCAACCCCTGTCTGCTTACAGCTAACGGAAGAAGACTTGGAGACCAATAAGCTAGACCCAAAAGAAGTTGATAAGAACCTCAAGGAAAGCTCAGATGAGAATCTCATGGAGCATTCTCTTAAACAGTTCAGTGGGCCAGATCCACTGAGCAGTACCAGTTCTAGCTTACTTTACCCACTCATAAAGCTTGCAGTAGAAGTGACTGGACAGCAGGAGTTCACACAAGCTGCAAATGGCCAAGCATGTTTAATTCCTGATGTTCTGCCTGCTCAGATCTATCCTCTCCCCAAGCAACAGAACCTTCCTAAGAGACCTACTAGTTTGCCTTTGAACACCAAAAATTCAACAAAGGAGCCCCGGCTAAAATTTGGCAGCAAGCACAAATCAAACTTGAAACAAGTAGAAACTGGAGTTGCCAAGATGAATACAATCAATGCAGCAGAACCTCATGTGGTGACAGTCACCATGAATGGTGTGGCAGGTAGAAACCACAGTGTTAACTCCCATGCTGCCACAACCCAGTATGCCAATGGAATGGTACCATCTGGCCAGACAACCAACATAGTGGCACATAGGGCCCAAGAAATGCTGCAGAATCAATTTATTGGTGAGGATACCCGGCTGAATATTAATTCTAGTCCTGATGAGCATGAACCTTTACTGAGACGAGAGCAACAGGCTGGCCATGATGAAGGTGTTCTGGATCGTCTTGTGGACAGGAGGGAACGGCCACTAGAAGGTGGCCGAACTAATTCCAATAACAATAACAGCAATCCATGTTCAGAACAAGATGTTCTTACACAGGGTGTTCCAAGCACAGTAGCAGATCCTGGGCCATCAAAGCCCAGAAGAGCACAGAGGCCTAATTCTCTTGATCTTTCAGCCACAAATGTCCTGGATGACAGCAGTATGCAGAGTAAGTGGAGGGATCATGTAATTTCTCCTGTGTGTCTTTTGGGACCATTTAAATAAGTACTTAGAATCAGATTACGTTTCAACTGGTGATTATTTACCTTTACCACTTTTGGAACTAAAACAAACCATTTAAATGGGCCTCAAAACTAATCAGACTATTGTAAAGAAAAAAAAGTAATATTTTTTGTCATTGATAATAGTATCACAATAGTCAGAATAATTACCAATTTAATATGTGCTTTATATGGCTTCAGCTTTATAATGCAACTCACATACTTGCTATGAACAGTTGAGATTAAGTAAATACTCACCAGTTCAAGAGCTCCAAGTAATTTTGTCAGTGTAACTTTTGAAACAGTTTGTTGTCCATATTAATATCTACTATATCTATATTTAGATTATCAGACTAACCTTAATAAAAGTCCAGAGAAATTTTAGAAAAGTTACTATAAAGAAACTTTAAAGTTGTTCTCAGTCTCTTAGTGTTATCTTTTTCAAGAGTTACGTGCTGAGGGCTGGGCACAGTGGCTCATGCCTCTAATCTAGCACTTTGGGAGGCTGAGGCAGGAGAATTGCTAGAGGCCAGGAATTCGAGACCAGCGTGAGGAACACAGTGAGACCCTGTCTCTACAAAAAATTTTAAAAAATTAGCTAAGTGTGGTGGTACATGCCTGTAGTCCCAAAAGGATCACGTGAGCCCAGGAGTTTAAGGCTGCATTGAGTTATGGTCATGCTACTACACTCCAGCCTGGGCAACAGAGCTAGACTCTGTCTCTAAAAATCAAACAAAAAACGTTATTTGTTGAATCTGTCACATACTTGTAGTATTATACTATGAGCCCCATAGCATCTTAAACAAATAACTTAAATGGATGTTTGGTTTCTTACCCTAAAGGGATTGCAACACAAAATAGGAGACCTCACCAAAATCTGTAACAGTTATCATTATACAATGTGATTTCTCTTCTAGACTAAAGCACTTAGGGAAAAAAAAAAGTTATGTTTTATAGTTGTCAAGGACTACAAAATGGGTTGAAGGAGAATAAAGGTCTCAGAAAACAATCAATAAAATCTAGCCCCTTGCTTGCATGGCTTGTATTATAGACCATTTGACAGGGCTCTGTATTGTAGGGCTCTGTGTCAGTAAAACATCTTGTCTGGTTTGGAAAGAGGGAATTACTAGAAAATTTGTACTCTAATATTTCTGTCATTCTTCTGAAAAATACTATATGCCAGGTACCTTCAAAATTTGATCTACTTTGAGCATTAATTAGAATGATTAAGTGCATTTTACCAAGTTAGGATCTCTACCAAAACCAAAATAATTGAGAATACAGCTGAGAACTTTGAATTTTCTCCTCCATTTTTACTTTTCTTGTTTTTTTTTCTATATTTCTTCCTTGCCCTATAGAATAGTTCAATCAGTTTTAAAAACATTTGTCTTAAAAGAGTCTCAAAAATGAGTTGGTTAAGCTTCGCTCGGAAAAACATTGCTTGGCATCATGAATTTTAAGAAATGTCCATCAGCGCCCCCCACATACATTAGTTTGACCTGTTCTTGAGTTGCAACCCTGACCATTTACTTTTTAATAGTTTCTTTATATATAGTTCATTTTCTGTACTTCTATTTTTGGTAGGTGAGTCAACACAAGATGGCAAATCAGGATCAGGTGAAAAGATCAAGAAACGTGTGAAAACTCCCTATTCTCTTAAGCGGTGGCGCCCCTCTACCTGGGTCATCTCCACTGAACCACTGGACTGTGAGGTCAACAACAATGGCAGTGACAGGGCAGTTCATTCCAAATCCAGCACTGCTGTTTATCTTGCAGAAGGAGGCACTGCCACAACCATGGTGTCTAAAGATATAGGAATGAACTGTCTGTGAAGCCTATGGAGTGAAATTATTTTTTGCATCATTTAAACATGCAGAAGACATTAAAAAAGAAAAAAACTGCTTTATCCTTTTGTCAGCACCGCCTCCCACCCCTGTAACAAGGACTTGCTTTAAATAGATTTCAGCTATGCAGAAAAATTTAGCTTATGCTTCTGTATTTTTTAATTTTGTTTTTTAAGTTTTGCACTTTTGTTTAGTCTTGCTAAAGTTATATTTGTCTGTTATGACCACAGAATTATATGTGTGTGTATCAAAAGTGGTCTCAAAATATTTTTTTAAGAAAAAAAAAGCAAAAACAATGTATTGCTGATAATCAGTTTGGACCAGTTTCTAAAGGTCATTAAAACAAAAGCAAATTAAGACAGGTTTGACTGCAGTGGTGTCTGGTATCTATGTTTTATTTCTGGGCACAAGCTAGTTTATATTTTGATATGTTCCTGAACATATTATCTGTTGGACATTATTTTCTCTTATGTTTTGTTTGAATGTGCAATAGTCTATAGGCCACAAATAAGCTTTCTTGTAAGCTCTCTTCCTAACAGGGCACACATTCTTCCATAATATGCACATTTTTCTCCCCTATCTCCCATGCTTTTTGTAGGTCAGTTCTATGACAGTGAATTTTGCACAGGAGAAAACAACTACCTGACTTTTTACTTTCTCTCTTCTTGTGGAGAATGCAGAAACATTGTCTCAAAGGGCTCTAAAGGCGGAACTACCAAAACATAATTTGAAATGCCATTTCTTTTAACCTTCCAAATCCTAAACATTTCCTTCCAGGCATTTTAATAAACATATTTGGTTCTAGTTTTGGAAGTTCATAAGAGAGAATAGAACAAAATACAGGAAATCAAATATTAAACTTTTCCCATTTTATTTCATTTTTCTATATATGTTCATGGTCCGTATTCATTTATTTATAAAACACGTTTTTATCAGAAAACTTATAGAGCTATGCCTACATGGGATTTCTAAGTAGGTAGATGGTTAAGATGATATTAGTGTTATAGCTTTTATTCTCTGAATAGGCCATCTTCGACTCCAATAAAATTACATTTACTGTTTATTATAATTTCTAAAGTAATTCATAGTTTTAAACCTGTAATATCTTTTACCCTGTTCCCAAGCAAACCTGGCAACTTTATCTGACGATGATTCCTCTTACCATGACCTAAAACACTGTGTGGAAAAATCATTCAACTGGCATGTCAAATCCCTATAGAAGGAAGGATTGCTGCCAAATGTTTTTTTGTTTTTTTTGTTTTTTTTTGAGCAGACTAAGATTTAACCTCTCTCTCTTCAATATTATTTCTTTGCTAATCTTATTTTCATAATTTTTCTTTTTGCCAATTTTTCACATCTTTGATATGTGAGCATCATTTATTATTTCCATTTTATTAAGAGTATACTATTTAGTGACTACATGTCTTGAAATCATATTTTTTAATGCTTCCTTTGCTTTCTTCATTACTAATAATCTTCTTTAAAACAACCACCCCTGCACATTTTTTTCAATAGAGCGCTTTCTGTCAAATAAGGGACTTTTTTTGTAAACACAAATTATTTTCTATCAATTTACAAACAATTATGACTTGTTTTATTTTTTTCAGATTCTGAGAGTGCTTAAATAGGCATTATCTAATTAAGTTCTAAGATATTTCTGAGGATTAAAAAGTTAAAAGGAAAACACAAATCCCCAAATTCCTGATTTAGGTCTTTATCTCCTGAACAATATTTTCTCACTCATGTTCTTCTATGGTTTACCTAAAGATAGCCTAAATTTCCCAATTTACTGTCCAAAATACTTGTGACTTGCTTATATATAAGCCTTCTCTTATTTGCCATCTGCTGTGATCTTATGAGTTAGATGTTACAGCACTTACCATTTTATTCAGCTGGATTGCTAAACACAGTTCTGAATTCTTAGAATTAAGATTATTTTATAAGTGCCCAGGACTTCTACCTTTTATGTTTTATTGGCCCTTTCCTTGATTCATACCCATTACAGAATTTTCAGTCTTCTAGCATATAATTTTTTTTCACAGGTTTTTTATTTTTTTTTAGAGATAGTCTCTTGCTCTGTCACCCAGGCTAGAGTGCAGTGGTGCAATCATAGCTCACTGCAGCCTTGAACTCCTGGGCTCAAGCGATCCTCCCAAAGTGCTGGGATTACAGGCATGAGCAACCATGCCTGGCCCATAGTTATTGTCTTTCTATCAGTTAACAAATTATTCGTATCTTTCCCAGTGCATTTTCGCTTAGTTCTCTTGCATTTAAATGCCTTTCAAATGTATTTCAGGATATTCTTTTTAAACATTGGCAGGACAACTTTGAATCAAAGTAAATTATATTCCTTCTCCAATTCGAAGCATTGAGGATAAATAACCATTTGAAGTCTAACTGATCTTTTCCTGCCAGAAGAAGAGTTATCTTATGTTCTGTTATACTTTGTATTTGGGCCACTTGATTGTCAGTTTTCCAACATTTTTTAATGTTTAATAATGAAATGCTTGAAAAAATTAATATTCCAGATTAAAAGAACTCCGTATAGTTTACTATTTCATTCAACCATGTTTAAAACAAATAATTTCCTTTCCCCAGTTTTTCTTAGTAGACTCTTTTTTGAAAAAGTAGCAAAGGTAGAAAATGTAGATCATTTTAATAAATTTTAAGTTGTACATCAGACTTTTAGAATCTGGTTGTAATATATAAGCAAGCAAAATCACTAAATGACTTAATTACTAACTTTATTCATGTGATAATGTTTCTTAAAGCTGATATTTAACTGGTATCAAAAGTTTACATGTAGGAAAGTATTAATATTTGATTCCTTTTGAATAAAAGGCCATTCAATTAAAAAATATTAAAATTCATTCCACTGGATGGTAATATCACCTTAAAAGCATTATAATAAGTAATCAAAGTCTAATATTAGTTCTCTTAACAAAATCCTAATTGTACACCAGAATTAGGTCATTGAAAGAACTTGATATGAATTATGTTTAGATAAAAGTTATTTAATTATAAATTCTTAAAACCTTTTCTAAATGAATTAATTGGAAAAAAAACACTATTATCAATGTAAAGTTATGGGAAGGTACATATTGAATGCGAGGGTATACATACACTATTTCTTTTCATTCTCAGAGCAACCATATGAGTATTGTATTTACTATTCCCATTTTTCAGAAGAAACTGAAACTAAGAGAAGCTAAGTAACTTGCCCAAGGTTCACATCTATCAGTAGACAAAGTTGGGATTTTAGCCTGGGTATGCCTTTCTCCACATCTCTTTCATCCACACCACACTGCCTATGCTGTATGACAGGATGTCATGTGCTGATGTTTTGTAAAAAATTCAGTCATTATACTCCAGCCCAGTTATGGTTTGTATATAAGCCAAACCAGATACCTTAAAGATTTTAGAAGTTAGGCAAACATAAGAAGATGTGTAGACATGTCTGTGCTGATTGTTGTTTGAGAAATAATTACTAATTCAAGACAAAATTCAGTCTTACATCTGCATCATGAATCTTAAAATCATTTTACTTCATTCCTAACATTCTTATATTGTAGAACTAAAGGTGAAATAAATTTTAAGAGAAAAGTGAAGGTGTCTTTTGGGAACACAAACTTTTTCCTAAATTGATTTAATTTAACATCAAATTTCAGTCTTATCAATCCTTTGACTCCATCTTCAAGATTTCTGCTTTTAGTGACTTTAGAAAGTTTACTAATCCAGAGAACTGAGTAGGTATGTAGGAAGGATAAAAGGATGATGTCCTTTTTATAAAACAGTTTGGTATGGCTTCCTTACGCGTATCCACTTGCTCCAGAAAATGTACCTTGGTTCTGAATATAAAAATAATTAGGAAGGAACACTCAAGTAAGTATTCATTTGAGTGGCAATTATCACAAAATTTGGCAAGTATTTTTATTTAAAATATTTTCAAATTTGGCTTCTAAGGCCAAATGGAATACCTGGTAGGCTGCAGCTATTATACTGAACTTTGCAGTCTCTGTAAGTCTCTCTTGAAAGTCATTTAAAATGGAAAAATATTTCAATAATTTTTTTGTTTTCTTCTTTCATATTTATGGACATGAATATTTTATTGGAGGTTGTTAATTCCTAGAACTTGAGATTGCGTTATATTTCTATGCAGCATTTTGTAAATTTATGTTGAACTTACTACCAGTTATATGCAGGTTATTAAACTATTCACAGATTGCTTTATGTGGTGTTTTATCTCCCAGCTAACTCCTTAAAGTTAGAATCTGTATAGACATGTTCATTGATTATCTAGACCAGTCCTTCTAGAAATTGTGTTAACACTCCCACATACACTCTACACATACACCCTAGGAGACATTTTCAGACTGAGATGTTTCTGTAATAAATATTCATACTATTTACTGGCAGTTTACTCTTGACCAGATAAAGTTACATTCTAACTTTTAGATTGTGAACTATGGAATCTTTACGCAAACCTACCTTGCATAATCCTCTCATAAATATATTCCTTAATTAAGTAAATCTGGCAAATCAGTGTTTGAGCTAGTTACAAAAAAATTATCAAAAGAAAGCTTTTCTATAAGTTTCCAGATTAACATAAAAGGAAAGAGGAAATCACAGGGTATTTCAGTGCACGTATCCATTACTTTCCTTAAACCACCTCATAGTTCATGTCTGACTTGCTCTATCCCTCAGTTATCTGACTTGCAATCTTCTGTGTCAGGAAAGTTTTCTTCATATCTATTCTGTCTGTCTCCTGTTTCATTTTAAATCCATCTCTCCTAGCCAGTAGGAAAAAAAGAGCAGTTGTTCATCCTCCCCAACATTGGTAGTCTTCAGTATGCTTCAGGCTTCTCAATTAACATCTAAGTTTCAGTTCTTCAAGATAAAATTGCTTTAGTTCCTTTAGCTTTTTCTCCTCAGACCAATTTTAATGACTTTATTTATATTTAAGATAAAATTATATTTTATGGTATATTCAAATTCATTACTCCAGTTAAGTAATAGTTCAATAATTTGATAGAATTGAGAGTTAAGATGTTACCATTTGACAATGGATTCAACCATCAGACTACCAGCAAATCAGCACTTAATTTTTGTATTATCTAATATTTTCTATTAAATTATGGAGTTTTATGATTTTATGTTCTCATTAGTTATAACTAAAAAGCCATGCATAAGAATTGTATATCATTTTGCCATTAAAATTTTTAACCTGTATTGCAGCAAACTTACTCTTATAATTGAACCACAACAATGTTTTACATATTTCTTTGTATTAACATCAAATATATTAAACACTAAATGCAAGATTAACTTTCAAAAGCAAACCCTACATTAATCAGGTATTATCTATGAACATTTTTGTAGACCACT
This sequence comes from Indri indri, assembly GCA_004363605.1. NCBI lineage: Eukaryota > Metazoa > Chordata > Mammalia > Primates > Indriidae > Indri > Indri indri. The sequence continues at coordinate 24,526 of RJWJ010016858.1, read as the reverse complement.
TTTGAAATACTTATTATTTTGCCACATAGACTGGACAACTTTCATTTAACTTTTAGGTGACTGATTAAAGTGGAGTGTTTGTACATATAAAAAATTTAGAAATTTGTCTCAAGGCAGATTTATTTGAAAGTATATACTTCAGAAGAATTTATGCTGTATATTAAAATTATGGCCAAAATAAATCTATTGTATCTTAAAAATTCCAATTCCGTTATTACTGTGATGTTTGTAGTGTTACTGTTAAACATTGTGAACATACACATTCATTCTTAAAACTTAATTTGAAACCCAGATTAAAGTCTGAGTAAGAGAAAAGGAATCTTTAAAACTAAATCACATCAGGGTGTCCAGTTTATGATTGAATTTTTAAGCAAATTACTGTATTTGAAACTACAACTTGATTTTTCACTTTTAAAAGGCAACATGTGGATTTTATCCATTTTATTTGTACTTTTAAGTTTCAGAAACATCTTCATATTTTAGACTCACTCTATAGACACACTGTTACTTGAAAACTCAGGGCCCCTTTCATCCCTTTGTACATTGAAAAAGTTCAATTGGCAGCAAACAAGCAGTTAGATACAGTTGAATATTTAAAGTGTTTGTTGCACAGTTCATACAATGTTTTATTATTTGATCTAATTCACAGACGTAGTATCAGATTTCATTAATCATAAAAGCTTGCCAAGTTCTATAATTACTGAATTGAGGGAATGACTCAACTAATTGGCTACATGTTGCAGCAAATTTAGGCCTTAGGGTTGAAGCATCGACTTAAAATGTTTTACATTTCTGTTCTTTGGTCAAGTAGCTATACATGATACGGGATAAATCGTTCCGTTTTGTTTTGTTTTTTTAATAAGTGAACTTAGTAAACTAGTTCCTCTGAGATAGAATTTTTTAAAGAGATAATTTAACATTATAAAACTTTTTTCTAAGAGTGAATTAATGAGTTTATAGCTTTAGTAATAGCTTGGATGGTTTTGAGAGGATGGTTTTAGTGTTATAAGTAACCTATGAGAGTAACCTATTTATCACATTGTCAGAGCCAAACAGAATTTTTCTTTGAATCAGAGGCGTTCAAGCTCTAAATTGTTACTTAAAATCCTAGGAAGTTATTTGTAACCATCTCTTGCCTCAGGCTCTTCACCTTATTACCAGTCCTTTTAAGTATATAAAGGAATCATATTTTTAAAGAAGCCCAACAGTAAGAAAACTAAATTACTAGAAGATACAATTCAAAGATAGTTAGGGTCCCAGTTTAACATTGAATTGCTTGACTTCTGTGGCCTTTCTCTGGCCACATTTATTTATTTAAGCAATTTTCATATGGCTTGTCATTTCGTTTCCATAGAGATTACATTGTTTAAGTGTAAGCTGGAATCATCCTTAGTTTTCTGTTGATAATTTTTCAAATCAAGATACGTGAATAATTGTAAAATACACTAACTTTTAGGGTGTTGTAGTGACTGAAACATGGAGATGTGTAGCTGCCATGCTTTTTCTGAAAGGGCAGGAGAAATACAAGCTACAGAGTATTCATTTCTGAGGATGCATTTCTGGAAAAAGAGAGGCTGAAAAATATTGGCACTTCCTCAGAACCTTCTTTCTTGTTAACGGGTATCTTTTGTTGGTGTGTTTTGCTCTTATATTACAGATAGAATATCATATATGAATTTATGAATAATTTCAGTTATTTTGCTTTTGTATAAGCTGTCTGAAACCTTGCTATGCTGTGTAAGCTGTGTTTGATGGATCAGTGTGAGTACAAAGTAAAGCAGATCACTTTTCTTTTGTATTATCTATGGATGCCACTATGAAAGCTGACATTAAGCCACTAAAGAGTTTTCTATGAATAAGTGTAAGTAAATGCTTTGATATATATAAACCTAAATAAAAAGATTGTATTGATACAGAGACATTGAAGAAGATTTTAAGACAGTTCTTTAGGTTTAAAAAAGGCTTGCTGTAAAATGGTGCATTATTCCATTTATTAAAGATCATATTAATGACAACAGTAATTGTGTTTTTTGATTTTACGAGGTCACCAGAAATTATGATTACTAGTGTGATATTTTTAGGTATTTTGCATTAGAATAGCAAATGGTCTATGTAATATGACTTTCATAACTCAGTATGATACATCAAAAAAAATCAACTAAAGTTAGAATAGTAGTTGCTACTTTCTGACCACCTATTATATATATGCCAGGTGCTATGTTATTCTATATATGTTGTTGATAATTCTCACAACAATCCTGTGAAATACGTATTATTATCCCTTTTTTATAAATGAAGAAACTGAAAGAGAAATGAAATACCATGCCCAAAGTCACAGAACTGGTAAGTGATGAGATTCTAACACATTTTCCATTTTGCTTTGTACTACAGTTTCTGGCAAGAAAAACTCAAAAATAAAAATGTAGGTTACTCAGTAGTTAGAGTTGCCAGGAACATACATGGAGTAGGGTGCTGAAAAGTTATCAGGTACCGAAACAACTATGCTGGCTGGGCGCGGTGGCTCATGCCTGTAATACTAGCAGTCTGGGAGGCTGAGGCGGGAGGATTGCTTGAGCTCAGGAGTTCGAGACCAGCCTGAGCAAGAGCGAGAGCCCGTCTCTACTATAAATAGAAAGAAATTAGCCAGGCATGGTGGCGTGTGCCTGTAGTCCCAGCTACTCGGGAGGCTGAGGCAGGAGATCACTTGAGCCCAGGAGTTTGAGATTGCTGTGAGCTAGGCTGATGCCACGGCACTCTAGCCTGGGCAACAGAGTGAGACTCTGTTTCAAAAAAAAAAAAAAAAAAAAAACCAAAACAACTATGCTTCACTTCATCAAATAACCTTTTTGGTTAGACCTTTGTATTTCTAGAAGGCCTGATTAAAATGGAGTATGAGTTTGTGAGGGCACACATTGTTTTTGTCTCCAGATTAATTCCATGTGTTAGCTAAGTGCCCTGGAGCAAGACTCTGTGTCAATCCTTGGGACAACAATATTTAAAAGGCTGTTGGGCTACTTTTACCTAGATGCCAAGAGAATTTTTGCTGGTGGGAAAACATGGCCTACTTCCATAGGTGCTGTTGTCACCTTAAATAGTTCTTATTTTAGGGGTGATAGATTTGAGGTATCTTCTTCCTTTTGACTTACATGCCTAGTCTTAGAATCTGTTATAATGTTACAGGATACTTTTGCAGTTCTCTACAGAAGTCACTATGTAATATTCAAAATGATAACGTCTTTAGAGGAAATGTGATGACCTGTTAAAAACATGTAATGCTCAACCTTTTAATAATGACTTACCACGAGTAAAATTATTCTCATTTACACTGCACCTATGTGATAGATCTTCGCAGTTTACATCCTTCTCTGCAAAGGACTAACTTAAGCTAGTGATTAATCTTCCTCCTTATTCTGTAGTGTTTTCCATATTAAAGGCTAAATTCTGTATTTTGGCAGCTTTTATTGGTATGGTAGATTATTACTTTTTCAAAATTGAATCATTGCTGTACTGAGAGATACCAAAAAGTATAATATGATTCCTGCCCTCTAGGAACGCAGGCCATTTTGTGGAGGAGATAAGGCCTACCCAAGAAATTGTTACATCCAAACAAGATGACACGTAAGTGCCCAGATAAGTGTAAACTGTATGTTCAATATGTGTTTGAAGAGTCAAAGAAGACTTTAGCCAAGGAAATGATTATGGAGCAGAGTCTTGAAAGGATGGCTAGGATTTCAATGGAAAAAGTAAAAGCGGAATATTTGAAGTGACCAGAGATAAGGGAGAACATGGACTGGAAATAAAGCAGACCAAGCAGATCTGTACAGATAATACAATTTTTGAAAGCCAGATCCAGGTGTTTGGTCCTGCTGTCATAGACAATATGGAGAACAAAGTTTCTAAGGAAGTACCTTAATAGGAGCAATGTGAAGAAGTTTGGACTGATAGGTGTGCAGGACAGATTAGAAAGGTCGGGGCCGGGGGGTGCGGGTGGTGGTGGGGATTGCATGAAAGAAACTGCAAGTAAAATGCAATTTCCATTGTGACCAGTAAGTCCCTTTTTCAAGGGGCATCCAAAAATTTTTTTGAACACCTAATGTGTGGCAAGCACTGTACTAGGAAATAAAAGAAACATCGCTGCCCTCAAGTTGCTTGTGGGATATTTGGAGAAAATTACAATATGCTTTGTAAGTGTTATGGAAGCAAAAGCCCACTGTGTCGTGGGAGTATATGGCAAGAGTACCTAATCCAGTCTAACCCAGAGGCAATTTCCCCCTTTGCAGTAACTTTCATGACTATCTTAAAATGTGAATAGGTATTAAGAGATGAACAAGGGACCCTCTAAACAATTATAGGATCCACAAAGCCTGAGAGGGTAAAGCTTTTTCAGGTGGATGAGAGGTCATTCAATGAGAGTAGAATTTGAGATGCCAAATGGAAGGATAGAGAGAGATGACCCCACACATATCTATCATAGAAGGGCTAACATGCTGTGCATAGGGAGTTTGGACTTATCTTGGAAGTCAACAGAAGAATTTAAACAAGGGAGTTTCAAAACAGGTAACTCAGGTATAAAGAATGGATTGAGAGGAAGGGAGTTGAGTACAGAAACATATAGACTAGTTTGGCACTGGTGAGAGATAATGAGAGCTTAAATCAAGATGGAGTCGGTGATGGTAGGAAAGAGGAAACAGATTGGGTCAGGGTTAAAAAGAATCAGTGGGACCCAGTGAGCCATTAAGATAAACATTGGAGAGATAAAGACAATAACTTCAAGCTTTTCTAATTTGGCAAGGGAGTGATCATCCCTCAGAAAAATGAAAACTTTCAGAGAATGTGCAGCTGACAAAGGATCCTGCCCCTATAGGTTTTTAAAATAAGACAGTTTTGACATATTCTGCCCTGTTACTACATCATGTGTTCAACTTTTTCATTCCAAAAAGATATGCAGACACTTTTCACCTATCTTCTCTGTAGAAATGCTTCAAGAACAGAGCCTTCCCTGGGTTAGTCACAAAGAAAGTCACTTCGATCTTTTTGAATGAATGACTTATTAGACCAACTTGTTGCACATAGTGTTATACTAGGACATTTTGAGGTGGTCCTGTGCCTGCCCTGTAAAAATGAGTATCAAGAACAGTCTTGATAATAGTTTATTTCACACACAAAAAAAGCAGCCTTGAAAGGAACAACAAAAACATGTCCTAAGTGGTAGATGGTGGAAAGATGGTGAGGAAGTTTTATCAGGTGTAGATTCATCATCTTCCAAGAAGAGTTACCCTTCTCTTGCCCAGTGCTTCTCTCTCCCTTCACGTCTTCAACCAGCTTAACTTCCTAACCCTAGAGCTCTTCCTATCCTCTCTATGTAATTAGAAAGGAAGCTGGCAAAACCCAGAAAGTGTTTCCTAATCAAGGAAACAAGTATCCCTTATTTGTATGTTTAATTTTATTTGAAATCATGGTAGATGGAACAGATAAAAGGGAAGTTTTCCTTTGTTTACTAGCCTTTCCAATGATGATTGAACAAATCAGTCATTTATGTAAGATGTCATGGGAAATGAGCTTAAATTCCTTAAGGAAAAATCTATTTAAGGAAACATGGGAGGCTGAGGCAGGAGGATCCCTTGATCCCATGAGAGTGAAGGTGCAGTGAGCTATGATGATGCCACTGCTCTCTAAGCTGAGCAAGACCCTGTCTCAAAAAAAAAAAATATTTAAGGAAATGCATTATTCTTTTCAGCTACGTAGAACTTCAGAACTATCCGTTTTTTTCTTCAAAGTAAACATTTTCTTTCTTTATTTTTTAAGTAAATAAGTTAATTAAACTGACGTATCCATGATACTTGTTGATGCTTAGGAGTCACATCTTCTCACTTATAGAAAAGTAAAAAAAAAAGTAAAAACTATTGCATCTATTTCCTTCTCTTAATTCCCACTACCCCTTCTTAGCCAAGTTTCAAAACCCCACTGTGAGCTGTTGGGAAAGGCACTTGGTCTTCCTTTTTTAGTTTCTCCCTACTCTAAGCAATTTTATACTCTGCTGCCGGTCATCTTTGTCAGTGTTATTGCCAGGTCACCAGGTTCAAGCTCCTCAACCAGAAATTCCAAGTTGTCTATCGTGCAGTAGCCATATGCCTTTCAAACCTTATCTGTACTTTACAGTTCATAAGCTATTCATTTACTTTACCTCCTTACTAGATTGTCAGCCTTTTGCATCAGGGAGGGAATCTTGTCAGTTTTTTCTATTCCTGAAGTACTAATGTTTGATGTCAATATGCTGATGCCAACATAGTCTTTTAAAATTTTTTTAGGTACATTTTCATTTAACCTCTACAAATCAGGCTTTTAGTCCATCTGAGTTACTCTATGTGTTTGAAAGTAATTTAACTGCAGATCATGTATTGAGTTACTCTGTGAGATTTGTGGCAAGTCTCAAAATGATAAGTACTGAGGCAATGTATGGATGTCCTATATATATGAATACAGAGAACTTTAAATGAATACCAGTTTTACCCACATTCAGCACCATGCCTTTAGAAAGAGTGAGAATAAGCATTTACTATTTGGTAATAGGTCCTTCAGTTCAACGCTTTTATCTTTTTGCTTTTTACTATAGTGTTTTTACTCCTTACTTTTTCAGCACTGTTAATAAAATGGTAAGATTGATATTTCTCTGGCGCCCAGCAGAACATCTGTGCACACTTAGACCACTAGGCGGCTCTCTTATTTCATGGTCTAGTACCTGGAGGCCTCTCCATTCTTTTCCAAAACTAGATACGTCTGTTGTCAAATTTGGTTCAGAATGTTTTCTTATTGATTATGAATACTCAGCAGGACAAGCTCTGTGAACACCATTTACATTTAAAGAGTCTAATGCTTTCCACCAGCTGAGGTTTAGGCTAGGTAGAAAGTCTACAGGTTACTCATCTCCAGAACAGCACAAATACCAAAGCCAGGCCTTGATAAACATGACCATGTTACCCTATAACTTCACTTTACTCCCACAGTGAAATATATTAATAATTTACAATTTCTGAGACATTGGAAGAGTTGTCTAATCCACAGTTGTTCAAACATTTTCATCGAACCCTAGCATTTGCCAGGATTTTATCAAAGTTTAGCAGAAATTCATGAAGGCATTTTATATGCAAAATCAGGCTTCAGAGTTTTTTAAACACTACTGACTTTGGCTTTCTTGATATTTAATTTTCTGAGGAAACAATTTCTGATTACTTTCTCTCCTTATTTTCTCTTCTATGATACTTTCTACCTTAAAATTGCATTCTTACCAACATTCAGATTTGTCGAACAGCCTTCAGTGTCATATTTAGGTCCGAAAAGTACTATTTTTGTATTACTACAAAACCTTGTGTCTTAAGTTTCCATTAAGCTGTCTCCAGATGTAAACTGCCAGAAATCTCTCTAATTATAGAATTCATATTGAAAATTTTAGGTGGTAAACGCAGCTGCTGCTATCGCTTTTACTGAAGATGAAATAGTGAGGAAAGAATGAAACATCACTAGATCTATCCTGATGAATCAAAATACCCCAAATGATTAGAGAGCATTGAGCTATCATAGATGATATCTAACTGAGCAGTTTACTTTGGGTCTATAAAGGGGAAGCTCTATCTTTTCAAAGAGATTTACATAGAAATCATTTTATAGTCCCCAGCCCAAAGCAGATTTGAAGAATTAAAATAAGAAACCAGAACCAGGATTCTTCAATTCACAGTTTGACTAAAATTCTAGAAATAGCCTCTCCTAAGGTATGTAGAATTTCAGTAAATTATGCTCTATCTAGACCTTCCTCTCAATTACTTTTGATTTTCTGTATCATTTACATATCTAGCATGCAAGCAGGAATATTTTAATCCCTATTCTCTAGGAAAGGAGTAAAAGCTTGATGAGCATAGGGCTGAATCTAGCCAACCAGCTGTATTTCGTTTGGCTTGCAAAATATTTAAAATTTGTTTTTATTTGAATGCCTTTCAGGGGGGATCTGGACTTTCCCCAAACCCAGCAACTCCCAATTGTCTTATATCCAACTAGATTTACCTTTTTATATTACCTTCCTAATCTTTGTAAGCTTTGGTTTGTACCTAGTCTCGGAACTTTCATCCCAGACATAGCATGAACATAAGGGCCCAGAGGAAATGCTTGGCATTTTGGAATAAACTTGAGAGGAGAGCCAGCCCTGGCTAAAATTTTGAAGTAGGGCAGCTTGTTTCCTTTCTCCAGTGGTGCGCTTTTCTTCTTCCATAGGAAGTCCACAGTTATCTTATTTGTCCATTCTTACCTCATCTCCCATTGAAACCTGCACATGAATAAGGGTCCAGTACACTCATTCAAGGGGTAAATAATTATCAAAAAAAAAAAAAAAAGATAGCTGATGCAGTGGCTCACACCTGTAATCCTAGCACTTTGGGAGGCCAAGGCAGAAGGATCACTTGAGGTCAGGAGTTCAAGACTACCCTGAAGAAAACAGCAGGTGATATGCTTTTATTTATTTAAAAAGTTAACAAAATCTCCCCTACAGTTTTGTCTTCTCTAAACTACAAAATCCTCTTCTTCCCTTCCCTTTAGCCTCTTTCTCATACATCTTATTTTGCTCTCATTTATTGCTTTCTCTGATTTGTTTTCACCTAAATTATAGAGGTCCAAATTTGACTTTTAGTATATTCGACTATAGTATACAATGGAAAATTTACAGTTTTATTTTGGGGAAGGTGATTGATGCTACTAATCCTGTTAAACTGGCTTTTCTAGATCAAAATGAGTGAAATTCAGGCTCAAATTCAAAAGGTGTATATTCCATTATTTAACATACAGGTGTGCCTCTCTTTAAGCAAGTCTGCTACCTGAAAACCTGGCTTTATAGAACAGAAAGTTATTCTTCAATTAAAAGGATTCACCAATACTTTTCTTTAAATAGGTTCTCCTCTAGTATGAATAGTCTTTTCAGTCACGCATTTATCATGCAAATCGATATACACTTGTATAATTTGAGAGGGTGAGAAAAAAACTGTGTGCAAATTGAAGCAATATAAGAGCTGCCAATTTTATAGAAAGTAACAATATGTCCTTGTGTCATGTAATTCTACACTGCTCTTTCCTGCACCTTTCTTAATAAGTCTCCACCCAAAAGCAAAATGTAAAGGGTTTCATTTCTCTTTCCTCTGGCCTAAGTAAATAAACTCCTCCCCAAACAGATAGTGGTGGGTAAATAGAAAGGAAATTAACTCTGCAATTTAAAAAAGGAAAACCTATACATATTAATAGCACTTCCTTTTTACATTTCAAAATAATTAAAGTGATTTGGACTCTGAACTCTATGTTTTAAGATTACATTTTAACTAAAACAGACAAAGCAAGGACTTCCCTTGTAATTCAAACAGTTCCTTGAATTTTTCAGATAAGCTCCACCTTTGCCAGCACTGACATCTCAAAAATGTGAGCCAACAACCAAAGCCCCTTTGTAGCTGGGATTAGGGAACAATGTTTCCTTGCCTGTTTGTGTGTGTGTGTGTGTGTGTGTGTGTGTGTGTGTGTGTGTGTGTGTGTGTGAGAGAGAGAGAGAGAGAGAGAGAGAGAGAGAGATTGTGTGGGGGGGGGAGGGAGAGAGACAGAGAACAGAGAGACAAACTAAAACTAAGAAGACAGGAACAGTGACTGGAATTCATAAAGCTCAAAGCCCAGAACACCTTTGATGTCTAGAGCAGTGGAAACTCATTTCACTCACACTGTTATCTTATCCAGAAGTTAGAAGTGGCAAAACATAGGGAACTTATTGTCCTAGAAACATAGCAGGCTACTACTGTCACAAAGGTAAAGGAAGTGGTGGTTCCAATAGGCTGCCCTCTCTTTTTTGCTGGAAAACAATTCTTCCCACCTTTTCCCAGGAAACTAAGTGCAGGAAACTCTGCGCGCCCCTCTGCACTCACCAGTTATATACCTTTGTATGGTAAACACAAGAGTCTGTTTTTCTAAAATAAGTGGCTTGCTTCACAGAATTTAAAGTCATTTCAAAACTGCTTTGTGACTATGGTCTAGGTCAAACCTTGACTTCATTGTCATATTGTGGGTAGGTGTGTTTTGCCTCTTGAAAAAAATTTGATTTGTCTGGCCTTGCATCTTATACAGGTAAGTAGGTTTTACCAGGTCGAGATAAAATTGTCAATGTCTTTGGTTAGTATGTTGGCTGGTTATTTTGGAAAGAGATTTAATCCTTACATCTTAACTTTTTGAATTGACTAATTTATACATTCAACAAATATTTCTTGAGCACCTACCTTTGTCGTCATGCCCAACATATTTGAAACTCAGAGTGGATCATTTTTTGTCTCCCAACCTCTATATAATTAATTTATTTTAAATAAGAATAATGAAATGAATACTAATAACGGCCAGAAAAGAAACATGAGTGACATTTTTCTTTTATCAAATTTTATATATATAATCATGACCAATAATAAATAAGTAATAAAATAAATATCATAGTACAAAAAGGTAAAAAGTGGGATTTTTAAATTACATTAATTTTTTTGAGAAAATAGAAAAAACATATGCCTATATATTAGTCTGTTGCAGTGATGAATAATGATATTGTAGCTTATTAAATAATAAAAATAATAATTTTTAAAGAATTAATTTCAATTTTAAAGATGTCATTCAAATTCAGTAAAATATTTCATGTATAAACTAAAATATGCCCTAACCAGATAAAAATGTTACATCTTGCAGTGTGCAATCTATTTTGCTGTTATAATTTGAACACAGCTGAGCACAGTGGCTCATATCTGTACTTCCACCTACTTGGGAGGCTGAGATGGGGGCACTGCTTGAGCCCAGGAGTTCAAGACCCCAAAATAGTGAGACCCCCATCTCAAAAAAATTTTTAAGCACAAATGATACTCTGATCACAGCATGACAGATAGAAATCATTCTGTTTCTTAGTCTCTACAATAGTATGCTATCATGTATCTTGAATCTACTGTTTAAATTCAAGAATATGTAGTACAACAGGGGTCTGACCTGTGAACTGCTCCCAAAGTGAACTAGAAAAATTCTAAATTGTTATGAACTTACTCCTGAAATGATTGTGTATATCTGAGTCTGCATGTGTCAGGAGCCTACTACATAACTGGAAATTCTCTGAATTAACTTTAATGTAAAATAAAATGTTTATTGAGACATAAGCAATACAAATGTGTTAATTTGAAGCTTACATTAATAAAGCTCAGTGGCAGCAACAATTGTTACAGAATTTAAACTGACAAAAGAATTTTGGATGGAGAAATATTCTATCACTGACATTGTTTGTAATTAAAAACTTATGGCAATAGTAAGAAGCAGACCAATTTCTAGTTGGTTTTTATTGTTATTTTTAAATGCATCCCCTTATTGCCTGCATCAGTGGTTTACTAATCCCACTGGCCCATCCTGGGTACATCACTGTCGAGGATGTACCAGGAAGTATTAAGTGCCAGTATGCCATGATAGGCAGAACAAGTGAAGTCCTGCACTCATGGAGCTTCCACATTAGTAGGGGAGAACAACAGAGACTAAGTAAACAAATAAGAATTTAAAAATTCAAAGAGCTATGAAGGAAATAAATTAGATCCAGAGGCAGAGTAACAGGAAGAATTATGGAAGAGTATATTAGGCAAAGTGGTGTGAAGGAAGATTCGTGTCCTTGGTGCTAGATGAGCAAGGGGAGAGTGATATGAGTTGAGGTTAGAAGATAGGCAGATGCCTCACCAGCCTTAAAAGAATAAAAGCAAGGCAAACTTAGACTATTTCAGTCCTGGAGAAAGATAATGGTGGGTTGGTCTTGAAAATCAGCAATAGCGATGGAAAGAAAATTAAGATACGTTTTGAGTATCAGTAATTGAAACTGGAAGATGAGGTAAAGGAATGATGCCCAGGTTTCTGGCTTCAGTAACTGGGGGAAGGGTGGTAGCTTTTACTTAATTAGAAAGTTTGGTGGGGGACAGGTTCCTAATAATGACTTGATTCAACATGCATCTCTCCCTGAGATTTTAGTTGTTTGTATTTTTTAATAGAATTTATTTTATAGAGCAATTTGAAATTCACAGCAAAATTGAGTGGGAAATACAGAGTTCCCATAGGACTCCCCTCTCAATAGTCCCCTGCTATCAACATTATGCACCAGAGTGGTACATTTGTTACAATCAGTGAATCTACATTCATATTTAATACATCATTATCACCCACAGTCCATAGTTTACATTAGGGTTCACTCTTGGTGTTGTATATCCTGTGGGTTTTGCAAATGTATGATGACATATATCTACCATTATAGTATCCTATGGAATAATCTCACTGCCCTAAAAAAAGCCTCTGGGCCTTGCCTATTCATCCCTCCCTCCACTAACCCCTGGTAACCACTGGTCTTTTTTTTTTTTTTTTTTAGAGACAGGGTCTTGCCATGTCATCCAGGCTAGAGTGCAGTGGCATGATCATAGCTCATTGTAACCTCAAACTCCTGGGCTCAAGCAATCCTCCTGCCTCAGCCTCTGGAGAAGCTGGGACTACAGGTGTATGCCAACACATCCCACTAATTTTTTTATTATCTTGTAGAGATAGGGTCTTCATGTGTTACCCAGCCTGGTCTTGAACTCCTGGCCTCAAGTGATCCTCCTGCCTTGGCCTCCCAAAGTGCTGGGATTACAGGTTTTGAGCCACCATGCCCAGCCATCATTGATCTTTCTACTGTCTGCACAGTTTTGCCTTTTCCAGAATGTCAGATAGTTAGAATCATTTCAGATTGGCTTCTTTTACTAGTAATATGTGTTTAAGGTTCCTCCATGTCTTTTGATGGCTTGATAATTCCTTTCTATTTAAATAATATTCTATTGAATGAATGTACCACAGTTTATTTATCTTTGATTGACTTCTTATTTGCTTCCAAGTTTTGGCAATTATGAATAAAGCTGCTGTAAACATCTGTGTACAGATGTTTGTGTGGACATAAGTGGTCTTTTTTTTTTAATTTTTAAAATTTTCTTTTAGAGACAGGGTCTTACTATGTTGTCCAGGCTGGACCCAAACTCCTGGCCTCAAGTGAGCCTCCTATCTCAGCCTCCCAAGTAGCTGGGACTACAGGTGTGGCCATTAACACGATAGTTAAATCATATATGAATTTTTAATACTACCATTAAAAATGCTCTTAGAATTGTGTATGACATCGAAAGAATGCTGTGATATATGTTGTCAGTGAAATAACAGGCTACAAAATAATATGAGTAGTATGATTCTTGCTTTATGTGTGAAATATATATATAAATGTACAGAAAAATGGCTGGAAAAGTTAATTATATTTGGGGGATGATATGGATGATCTTCCTTTGTTTTGTTTCTATTTATTGCTTTACCATACATTTTAATTTTTCCCACTCTGTGTAATATTTTAAAAGAACCCCCCATTCCTAGGAGACACACACACACACACAAAGAAAGAAAGAAGAGGGAAAAATCTATCGCATTCCTAAAGCATATTTTAGAGAATAATTCTCTAGTCATGTAGTTTTCCTTTTGCTATTTCTGCTTTCAGGCTACTAAGGTGAGTTTCAGTGGGATATGAAAGCTCACTTAATGTTCATTGCTGTTTCCATTTGCCCTATGTAGTAATGGCCTGTTCATTTAATGTGCGATGAAGTGCTCAGTGTACTTTTATTCCTTTCCGGAAGCTGTTTGGAAATGTTTTTGCTTAATCATAAGACATTGCTGAAGCCAGTGATATTATGACTGAATGATTCATCTTGGTTTAGGACTTATGATCAGAAAGGCTCTGAACTCTACTCTCAAACTTGGAGAGAAAATTTTAAAATGGAGTGGGCTCCCAGAAAGAAAAGAGGGTGGCTCTATTCAGAGGCCTGATCTCTGTGATTTCTAGCTCTGGAGGCAGAGGGTGCCCATTCATGTCTCATTCATGGGAGAATTGACTGCAGGCATTTCTTCTAAAGTCTATTATTTCTTTAGAGGCTGGGCCTGCCACTCCAGTTATTTTCTTCTAGGTCTGCCCTCCTCCACTTCAGCAGCTTGGGAAAATTATGCACAAAATTGGTACCATTTGAATAAAAGGACAACATCTAAGTTAAGACATAATAAAATAATTAGAGGTTACCAATGTACATGATTCCACATGCTAAACTTTCACTTTGCATAATATAACTACACAGCCATTGAAACCGTTGCTGGGAACTGAACTGCAGCCACTCCCCTGGTTGGTACATGGAGTGGTGATGAATTTAGCCTCACAACCCCTGCATAAGTAGGTAGTATACAACAATAGCAGAACTTGAAAATTTAGTCTTACAATAAAGGGAGTATCTTGTATTCAGCACCTTGTTTACACCCCCATCAAGTCTTGAGAATTCCTCTAGAACTGAGAATCCTCTGCAGAAGCGAAAGAGTTTAACCTCTGGGAATATCGTGAGATTCCCAGGACAGGTATAGTGAGGGTTGAAAAAAGCTTAAGGACAAGATCTATGTTTAGGGACAGAAAGCCAGCAAAGAAAACATAGTAGAAATGGGAAGAAAGGAAGAAGGAGAACTAGGATAGTGCTAGAAATGTTCAGCAAGTGATAAAAACAAAAGTTCAAGAAAGAATGGATGGGCAACAGCAACGTATGTCTCAAAGAGAGGTAGAAGGAACAGATCAGTGGGCTGTAGGAAATCTTTGAGAAACTGGGTTTTTCAGAGAGCGAGTTAGAACAGCCAGAAAGTAAGGGTTACTTGACTGGATGGAATTGGAGGATGAAGAAAACTTTCAGGAAGTTTGTTAGTAACATGAAAGCAAAGGGGTAATAGTGAGATATACTAGAACAAAATTAACTTACTAAGTTTTTCCAATTGAGTCTCTTAATAATGTTCTAGTATTTCATCCGTTCATTTTCTTTTTTTTCCTAGTATATAGCACGCACTTCATAGGCTACTTCTTGCCCTTGATTTCCCAAATGAACAGAGATGCTTACGTGGATTTGTTCATTTTCAGAGCAGAGTAATGAGCATGCACTCCAGAGTCCTAGCATTTTGCTTTGATTCAGGATCAAATTGAGGTAATGACTATTTACATCTATGATTAAAATAGCCTTGGTGAACAGCATTGATATTGCAGGGTCTGATCTACCACATTTCTGCCAGTCAAGAATGCTCTTCATGTGGGTTCTTGCAGTGACCTTTACTACTTGTGATACTTGGAGCTTGGTGGATATGTGAGAAGGGAAAAGAAATCAGGATGTTGCCTACCAGTGTGCCTCTGGCAATACCCTCTTGAACAGACTGGATCTTGTTTGATCTTTGGTCAGACCTGGATGGTACTTAGATAAGACATTATCCATCAATTAGGAGTCTTACGGGTCTTTCCTCCAGCCTGACAGCTCCTTAAGAACGTGAGCCATGTCTTCTTTGTCTTCAGAGTCCTAGACTTGGCATAGAATTAACAAATATTTATTCGAATGAATTCACAATCAACCACCTACTTGCTTTCCACCCTCATTTACTAATCTGGGATATGATAAAATTCTATTAGTGTCATGAGGCTTGAATACTGCTCTAATATTATTCTAAGATCATTTAATATAGGGTGGTTTCATTTTGTAGATGGGAAAACTGAAGCCCAGAGAGGTTAAATGACTTTTCAAAGCTAGTTAGTGGCAGAGCTAGACCCAGGAGAATCCAGGTCCTCCTGATTCTGAATTTTCTAAGCCATTAAGGAGGTTGCTTCTGCTTATGCGATACTATTTTTTCTTTCTTTGTCTCTCTTTTCACATGCTTCCCCCTCGCACACACTTGTACATGAAATCAACATGCAAAACAGAGAACTTGGAATTTTTTAGAAGAAGCGGGACTGCTGTGTTACGGCTCAGCATGGAGCGGGTGGAAGCACCAGAACTTCACCTTTCTGCAAAGCTATCGTGTTCACTTGTGTTCCCTAGGTCTTAATTGAATGTGAGAGCCTTACCCAGGTACAGGCATCTTTTCTGAAGTCAGGAGACTTGAGCTCTCATCTTGGCTTTGTTACCACTCCTGTGGCCTTCAGAAAGTTACTTTTCCTCTCTGGGTCTCAGTTTTCCTCATTTGTAAAATAATGGAACTTAGACTACATGAGCTCCAAGATGTTTTAGCTCTAAAATCCTGTGATCCTACCTTCTGGATTATGAAGGATTTAAATTTTTTTCCACCTTTAAAGTAAAAGCCATACCTAAGCCCCATGGAATTTGATCATTCTTACCTTTTTGTGTGAATGTTGACAGGCCTTCTCTGCTCTGCTTGGTATAACTGGAATGATGTAGTTTTCATTTCAGTGGTTTCAACAATTGTTTTCCATTTGTCATTCTACCAAAGAAATAACTGGCACAATGGTTAAAACAGAGCTATGACTCAGTTCTTCTGGGTCCCTTTTCAAGTGCTATTTTGAAAATCTCTAGACCTTCACCCCTCTATCACTCATGCAGAGTTGGATGGTAACCGTGGATCCGATCTTCTTTTGCTTCTTGTGGAATTGGAAGAGAGGTCGCAGGATCTCCTCAGGATGAGAGATCCAGGGAGATACTGGAAGAGGGAACATGTTCTCTCAGTAGAGGAAAGCTGCCAGGCTGCTGAGTCTGCTGTAGCAGATGACAAGGAGTTAGTCTTTCCCCACTGTGGAGGTTACTGGCTTTGCACTTTCTTGGCAAAGTCCCCTAGACATGTCATGGCAGCCTATCCCTTGCTTTCTTCTGTCTACATGTCTGCACACCCAGGAATGGAGAATCAAGAGATCAGTTTTCTGGCTGCTGTTGAAAGGATGCTCTGTCAGAGGCACAGACCTGCCTCATTCTGAAAATTGCCCTGGTGTGCAAAGCTGCAGAATGCATAGTTATTTATTACCTGGACCAGAACACAAGACCCAGTGTCACATTACTTTGTTTTCCTCTGATAGATCTTTCTTTCATTGACTGTTTCATGCTATCAGTCACTCAACAACATTTATGAAGCACTTGCCTTAAGCATGAAGGAAAGGTTGAAAGGGAAGAGAAAGCATGATCTCTGGCATTGAGGACTAAAATATTTCTGTAAGAAGAATTGAGAATGCATGAAAACAGGCTGGGCATGGTGGCTCTTGCCTGTAATCCTAGCACTTTGGGAGGCTGATGTGGGTGGATCTGTTAAGGCCAGGAGTTCCAGACCAGCCTGGGCAACATAGTGAGACCCCATCTCTATAAAAAAAAATTAGCCAGGGGCGGTTGCTTGCATTTGTAGTCCCAGCTACTCAGGAAGCTGAGGCAGGAGGATTTCTTTTTTCTTTTTTTTTTTTTTTTCTTTTAAATTTTTTTTTTCCGGGCAAGGTTCACTGGTCCCAAGAGAGGGGGCCAGTGAAGTTGCCCAGGAGGATTTCTTGAGTCCGGGAGTTTGAGACTGCAGTGAGCTGTGATTGCACCACTGCACTCCAGCCTGGGTGATAGAGCAAGACACTGTCTCTAAAAAAGAAAAGAAAGTAAAGGAAAGAAAAGAAAGGAAAAGAAAAGAAACACTAAGTACTATACAAATACAAATTAACACAATGCAGAGTATTTCCAGACATGTCTAGGAACTAATTGGCATGATCAAACCTGGGTGGAGTTAATTAGAGCCATGGTATCCAGTGGGATGACTTTGAATGGTAACTGTGTATAGGTTTGCTATAAGATATAAATGTGGTTAGTGTACACAGTGCTCAGCCCGATGCCTGAGACATACTGATTGTTCAATAAATGTTAACTATCAATAAAATTATCATCCTATATCTTAGAACCTGGAGTCTTGGAGGGATAGTGCTATAATTGCCAGAATAAGAAGGGGAAGTTTGGGTTAAGGTTATTTACCACTCAAAAGTCCTCTGCTCTTGAGTTACAGAAGATTTAGGGATAAGTAGAATTACAATGACAGAAGTGATGAGAAACTGGGGGAAGTTCCTAAGAGAATAATCAACTAAAAACACTAGTCTTACAGAGCATTGAAGAAAAATCATGTTAGAAGTGAGGGAAAGGAAAGGAAGCTTAGACTTTTATTAGTGTAGACCCTCTTGGGTTGTGGGCAAAGAGGAATGGGATTGTCATTTTATTAGTCACTTATGTATTGGACATGAATTTAACTTCCCTTTTGGGTTCCTCTTTTTCATCCTCACTATTAATAGACTAGGCACATATTGAGAAGTAATCTATGCTGCAACTCTCTCTCAGAACTGTAAATACTTAAAGTGAAGTTAGTAGAGATTTTGAAAGGTCTTCACTCTAAAGAAAATACAGAAAAAATAATTTTGGCATGATAGACGATTGTCATCATTCATAGGTCAGAGAGCTGCTAGTCCACAGCAGCTCTTTTCTCCCTGGAGAGATCTTCAAGAAGAGGTCTTTGTGTCCCATGCGTAATGACTACTTAGGAGCTGAGTCAAACAAAGAGTCTTATTTTAGTTTTCAAAACACCAAGTCTGGGCAGGCCTATATTTTCACTACACGGGTGGAGTCAACTATGCTTTTCACTACAAGGGAGGGGTAAGTGGTTAAGTTTATTCACATGTTAGCTGCCTAAGTCATCCCACTGGGTACCGTGGCTCAGTTAATTTTCTCAACTGGCCAAGGACAGAATAAATAGGGGCTAAGCTACATCCCACTGTATGTAACAGGAAGTAGTAATTTGACCCTCTGCTCCTCGAATACATTCTGTATACTGGCATGGCTAAGTGATATTAAGAAAAGATAGTACTAATCATTGTTGACATTAGTACTCTTAAAATCATTTACTCACATATATTTATTGACAATAGTAGACTATCTGTAAAGAACATAGTATCGTAAATAGTAGAAGCTCAAATTTGTTGACTATAAAGCAATGTTTGGACTGTACCTTTGCCAGCATACAGCTTTGACTGCATTTCTTCAAGCAAAATTCAACTATATCTACAGGGTAAAAGGATAGGAAAGAAGGAATGAATTAGGAACATTGTAGTTTGGACATATTTTTCTCTCTTCTGTTTCCCACTGTTAAGAAATCCCAGTTCCAATTCAGCAGTGGTAAAGTGATTGCTATTACACAGCAATAATTGGTGTCTGTGAGCTCATGTTGAGTGGTTGTTACAGAATTTAAAAGGGCAATGCGGGCCGGGCACGGTGGCTCACACCTATAATCCTACCACTCTTGGAAGCCCAGAAAGGAGGATCGCTTGAGCTCAGGAGTTCGAGAGCAGCCTGAGCAAGAGCAAGACCCCTGTCTCTACTAAAAATAGAAAAATTAACTGGGTGCAGTGGTGTTTGCCTGTAGTCCCAGCTACTCAGGAGGCTGAGGCAGGAGGGTCACTTGAGCCCACAAGTTTGAGGTTGTAGCAATGAAGACGCCACTGCACTCTAGCCGGGGTGCAGAGTGAGACTCTGTCTCAAATTTTAAAAAAAGGGCAAGGCATATTTCATGTACCAGTCCTCAGCTATCTCCATCAAGCTGTTGCCATAGAGACTGAAAACTTATAGTCATGTTGGAAGGGAAAGTCTATTTCTGGCTGAAGCTTGGCCTCTCTGGAATGGAGTTTATGGAGTTTCTTACTATCTGCTATGTAGTGAGAAATTTAGGACAAAATATGGAGCAACCTTATGGGGTAAGATGATCAGCAATTTTGAAAAAGGAAAAACCTACTTAGATTAGCATAGGGCTAGATCCCACAGGTTATATAATTATGACCTGTATATAATTTAGCTGCTCTAGAAGTTACTCATCTTCATACTCTGTAGCCTGCCTTTCTCTGGATTGTGATTAAATGGTTTCTTGTGTCTAACCATTCTTATAACCCATAGAACAATTACCACCCTGAGATCAGATTGCCCACAAAGAGTTAAGTCATAAACTCAAATATCAGTAACCAGAGTTGATACGGTTTAAACAACTTTTTTTAGCTGCTACTTCCTTAGGTCCTTATAGATAAATAAGACGAAGTACCTCTTTATAGGTTTCCATTTTTGCCCTTACTGTAATACCAATCAAATGGCTTCTTAAGAGAATCTGATTCTGTTTTCTGGTAAGACAAGAAATTTAGTCTTTCAAATAGCCTATGTTAGCACTAATTCTGAAGCCAACTAAGACCCCTGGAAAAGCAGAATTTATTTCAATTTATTTTACCTCTTGAAACATTAATTCCATAAGGAAAGCACTTCATTAAATTCTGCTGACATTTAAATCTTATAAAATGTGTTAAACTTTTTTCTTTGGATGCTTCCAAAATTGCATTAGAATCCATCAAGTTTTAAAACGCATACCATTGGATAGCACAATTTCACTTTAAGGAATTTCTTCCAAAGAAATATTCCCATTAAATGAAAGTCCATTCTGAATTTGAGGTGCTCAGCTTAATGCTTGCACTTGGTTCCAAGAATGCTAGACAAGAGATTGGCAAATTCTCTTCTGGAAAAAATCGACAGCATGAGAAATGACATTTGGGGGTCCCACAATGAAGCAGGTGGATCCCTGCTTGATGACTCCAAAGTGAAGTCCACCAGATGACAAGTCTTATTTCCGCATATAGAGCTAACAGTCAACTATTATGTTAGAGTCACTTAACATTGAGGAATGTCTCCATCATGAAAGCAGACAAAGGGATATGGGAGAAACAAAGACAATTCAGGAAGAGAAATAAATTATACCTATGAAATAAATAAAAACAATAGAATGCTGTAATAAAAAGAATAATCAGTAGACAAATACTATATGAATCCACTTACATGAAGTACTTAGAGTAGTCAAAAACATAGATACAGAAAGTAGAATGGTGGTTGCCAGGGGCTGGGGAGAGGGCAGAGGGGAGTCACTGTTTAATGGGTAAAGAGTTTCGGTTTTGCAAGAGGAAGACTTCTGAAGAGGGGTGATGGTGATGGTTGCACAATATTAATGTACTTAACACCACTGAACTGTATACTTGAAATAGTTAAGACAATAAATTTTATGTTGTGTGTATTTTACCACAATAAAAAAAAATGGGAAAAAAGCAATAATCAGTGAATAATAGGAGCTTTTAGAAATGAAAAATATGATTGCTGAAATAAGAAATTCATAGAAGGCTTGAAAGATGAAGAAAAGGAAATTACCCAGCAGTTAAAATTCAAGAGATGACATATAGATAGAAAATAGAGGACAATGTTAAAGAAATAATCTAGAAAGCCCAGTATTTCTTGGAAAATGGAGGCGAGACAGAGAGACATAGATTGTATTAGAGTCCTAACAGCAAGCCTAATTCACCCCACATTGTTCAAATAAAGAGATTTTTATGAAGGAACTACTTAAGGAGGTCTGAGCAGCAAGCATTAAGGAAACAAACAAGGGTGGTATAGTGTCCAGAGACTAGTAACAAGAAGAAGCTGTTATACTCCCAGGACTGAGGTGACAAGGAGAGGCAGTGCAAATGGAGTTCAAGGAGCAAGGGCCTCCCAGTGGGAGATATAGTTAATGCCTGAGAGACGTGGCTCTAGAACAAGGATACAGCAGGCAAGAAATATTCTGACCTCTCTCTCTTCCTGTGATCTGATCACACATTGGCCAGACCTAACCAGAAACTATCTGGCAAGTTAGACTGGGTGATATAGTCTATAGTTCAAAGGGGTCATTCTCTCAGGGCAGGGCAGGGCTAGTATGTGAAGGGAAATAAATTATCAAAGAAGAATACAATAACATTTTCCCATCTGAAAACTTCTGGTGTTCAACCAGGGAATTAAAAAAAAAATTTAGGCCGGGCACGGTGGCTCACACCTGTAATCCTAGCACTCTGGGAGGCCAAGGCAGGAGGATTGCTTGAGCTCAGGAGTTTGAGACCAGCCTGAGCAAGAGTGAGACCCCATCTCTACTATAAATAGAAAGGCATTAGCCAAACAACTAAAAATAGAAAAAATTAGCTGGGCACGGTGGCGCGTTCCTGTAGTCCCAGCTACCCGGGAGGCTGAGGCAGGAGGATCGCTTGAGCCCAGGAGTTTGAGTTTGCTGTGAGCTAAGCTGACGCCCCGGCACTCTAGCCCAGGCAAGAGAGTGAGACTCTGTCTCAAAAAAAAAAAAAAAAAAAAAAAAAATTTAGCCTTATGTAAGACATAGCATAATGAAATTTCAGAAAACCGCTAACAAAGAGAAGATCTTAAAAGCTTCCAGAGAAGAAAGGATCATATATGAAGGATCAAAAATCAAAATGACATTGGATTGATCCACAGCAACACTGAATGCTGTATGACAATGGAGTGATGTCTTTAAATTTCTGAGGAAATATTTTCAAGGCAAATCATCAATCAAGTGCAAGGGTGGAATACAGACATTTGCAAACATGCAATGCCTCAAAAAACTTACTTTCTATTACACCCTCTCTTGGGGAGTGATTACAAATCAAAGGAGTAAACATGCAAATAAACAAAAAAAGGAAGACCCTAGGTTGAGGGAACATGGGATACATGCACGGCCAGGAGGTCAAGGGAAATCCCAGGCTGACAGCTATACAGAAGTCCTAGGATACATCTAGTTCAGACAGAGCAGGAGAAAAGAAATTTCCATTAGGATGCCTTCAAGGGATAAAAACAAACCACTAATCATTTTCAGAGAGGTTTAATAATTCTTCAAGGGTTTGAGAAGGGCGGTGAAAATGAGAAAATGAGTACTTTAAAACAATCAGCCTTCTAATAGTATTTGATTTTTAAAGGCATGTACATATATTTATTTTATACATTACAATTTAAAATACTCTCACAAGAGGGCAAAGATATATGTGTAAACATATCATTACATCATTGTACATAATACCAAAAAGTGAAAATAAACTAAATTTTTATTAGTAGGAGACTGGTTAAACTATGGTACTTCCAAATGACACAATGCAATGTATCCTTTAAAAGGAAATGAGAGAACCTAGATGTATACTGAGTGAAAAGATGTCCTAGATATATGCTTAAGGGAAAAAAAAAACAAGTTTCAAAAATTATATCCATAATGTGATCCCATTTTTTAAAGTGAAAAATTCTTTTATTTATGTATTATTTTATAGAGACAAGTCTTGCTCTATTGCCCGGGCTGGAGTGCAGTGGCATTGTCATAGCTCGCTGTAACCTCAAACTCCTGGGCTCAAGCCATCCTCCCACCTCAGCCTCCCTAGTAACTGGGACAACATGTGTGTGCCACCACGCCTGGCTAATTTTTTAATTTTTTGTAGAGACAGGGTCTCACTATATTGCTCAGGCTGGTCTGGAACTCCTGGCCTCAACGAATTCCCTCACCTCAGCCTTCCAAAGCACTGGAATTATAGGCATGAGCCACCACACCCAGACTAGTAAAAAATTCTTGTAAGTACATATTACTTTATACATAGAAAAATGAAAGATTGGGGAACTGTGGATTTTTATTTTCTAATTTAAAAATGTTTGTATTTAATTGTTTATATTAAGAATGGACTTTGCATACTCAAAAATCAACACAGATGAATTTCTAATAATATTACTTTGGTCTTGGAAATCAATTTTTCCATACCTCCAGTTAACAATATTCATTCACCAAACTATTGTGTTTGGTATCGTAGAGAGAGAGAGATGAATAAAATATATTTCCTGCCACCTCCCACCTCCCTTGCTTTTTATCATACTCTAGTGGACACAGTTTTTAAAGTACCCTGGGCTTCAAGGGTACGATAAATATTTTGATCTGAATTTCATTTTCAAGATGTATTTTAACTGTTTAAAAACCTATAATAAAAATCAATTTAATAATTTTTTTTTTTTTTTTTTAGAGAGACAAAGTCTCACTCTGCTGCCCAGGCTGGAGTGCAGTGGCCTGATCATGGCTCACTGCAGCCTCAAACTCTTGGGCTCAAGAGATCCTCTTGGGTTGGGCGTGGTGGCTCAAGCCTGTAATCCTAGCACTGTAGATAGCTTGAGCCCAGGAGCTTGAGGTTGCAGTGTGCTATGACACCACTGCACTCTAGCTGGGTGACAGAGCAAGAACCTGTCTGAAACAAACAAAAAAGCAATCCTCCTGCCTTAGCCTCCTGAGTAGCTGGGATTACAGGCACAAGCCACCATGCCTGGCAAATTTAATATAATAAATTTTGATGTATTGGGACCACTACTAGTTAAAATCTGTTTGTCAGGTAAACTAATTTTTTTATTTTATTTTATTTTTATTTTTATTTTTTTTTTTTATTGTTTGTTGTTTATAGGGGTACAGGTGTTTAGGTTACGTATGATGCCCTTGCCCCCCCTTCCCCCCAAGTCCCAGTCCCAAGCATGTCCATCTCTCAGAGGGTGCGCATTGCACCCTTTGTGTATGCATATATCCTTCCCTTCCTCCCCCTCGCCCCTCCCCCTTCCCCCTCCCTCCCTACCCGACATCCAATAGATGCTATTCTTATATGTACACTTATGTGATGTTCAGTCACTACCAATTTGATGGTGAGTACATGTGGTGCTTGTTTTTCCATTCTTGGGATACTTCGCTTAGTAGAATGCGTTCCAACCCTATCCAGGAGTATACAAGAGGTGCT
>RJWJ010016857.1:0-33877 GCA_004363605.1 Indri indri | reverse complement strand
GTGAACAGCTCCACTTGCACGACTTTCTGAAAGACTGAGGAAGCCTCAGTGCCTATGTGCCCCCTCTCCTCTTCCTGCCCCCGCCATGGCTCTCCTCCACCCACCAACACTTTATGCTCTAATAACACCAACAACCTTGAGTTTTCGAGTCTCCCTCACGGCTTCGTACCAGAACATCTTGTTTCTCAACCTCTTCCTCCCATGGACGGTGAGCAGGGACAGCGTGTTACTCATCTGTATCTCCAACAGCCAGCACGTGCTTAGCACATTGCCAGACTTCACTAAAAGCACAAATAATGAAAGAATAACAAGATTGAGATTTTTCTTCTTATTTGGTCCAGAGAAAGTGTTTTCTTTTTAAATATGCCCATATTTTAATAATCCTAAGAATATATTGCCTATCATAGTTTAGGTTGCCATAGATGCTCATTTTTGCTTTACCGTATCAATTCCTTACTTTCTACGTTATTATTAAACCCACACAGATCTCACACCCTTCTCTAAACTTTAATTGCCCTTCAAATTGATGTCACAGCACTTAACACTTATGGTTGTCTAATCGTTTTATGTATATTAATTTTTTTCTTCCCAACTAGACAGACTATGATCTTGAAGACGAAGTTGTACATCCTGCAATGTGCATAATATCCCCTACATGCAATACAGAATAAATGTAAAATAAACTATAGAAAAAATAATAATGTATACTCGTATAGCCCTTACTATGGTCCAGGCGCTATTCTAAGACAATCCATGTATTGATTCATTTAATCTTCATAACAAGTACTGTATTATCCTTTTTCTAAGAAGGAAACGGATGCCACAGAAAAGTGGAGGAATCTTCTTACTACATGGAGAGACTGAGATTCAACCCTGGCAGCGTGGCTCCGGAACCTGGGCTTCTGATCACTAGTCACACTGGAAACTCAATAAAATTTGCTTCATTTGTTTATTAATTGACACTTACCCTTAAGACAGATTTTACTGACGTTTACCCTAATAAAATTTTTAATCCTTCTCAATATTTACCTGAAATTCTCGAAAAGATGTGGAAATTTGAATACCTCCAACAAAAGTATCAATGTTGTTTCTTACATTGATTTCAACTCTGTGTGTGGAATAAACTGAAACAAAGTTCATCACAATAAATGTCAGGGAAAGGGAAGAATATGACAAATAAAACTCAGTTTACAAGTTTACTAAATTATATGTCAGAATCTTTTCCAATCAATGTATCAGTTCTAATGATATGCTCTTTGGTTGATATCTTATTATATAAATTTACTTATAGTCTGACATTTAGATCCTGCTTATAGATCCTGCAGAAAAACTATGACAAAATTAAGCAATTTTCAAAATTCCATGTGAAACACAAAAAAGTATTAAATTTATGTGTGTTTTTGTTTTGTTTTGTTATTTGGATGCTCTGACTTAACATTCAGGGCAGACTTGAGATCAGGCTTCCTTCAGGAAGATGTCCCTGACACCCCATGGTACTCTGCACTTCCCGCATTGTAAAACTGACCTCATGGATAATATTCACTTAATGAACATCTCCTAAGCACCAGTTATATATCTGTCACTACTGAAAGTGTAGGTATAGAACAGTGAACTAAACAGATAAAACTGTTAGGATTTCTTATTACTTGTCTGTGATTTCCATAGGACTTCAAATTGCAGGGCAGCAGAAACATGACCTTTTCTGTTAGTATCTGTCTCAGTCTATTTGTGCTGCTATAACAAAATATCTTAGACTGGGTAACTTATAAATAATCGAAATTGACTTCTCCCAGTTCTGGAAACTGGGAATTCCAAAATCAAGGCTCTGGCAGGTTTGATGTTTGGTGAGAGCCCTGTCTTTGCTTCCACAATTGTGCCTTGATGCTGTGTCCTCTGGAGGAGACAAATGCTGCGTCCTCACATGATAGGAGGGCAGAAACACAGCTAGTTCCCTTCAGCCCTTTTACACAGTCACTAATCCCATGAATGATTCATGAGGGTTCTGCCCTTATGACTTAATCACCTCCTAAAGGCCTCACCTCTTAATACTATCACATGGGGTCTTAGATTCCAACATGGAAATTTTGAGTGGGACACATACATTCAAACCATAGCACCATCTCAACCTCCAATGCCCAAAACTGGGTGTGAAACATAATAGACTGTTAATATGTATTTCTTCAATGAATATTGTTGAATAATAAAAGAATATTACTTTTGTATATAACAGCACATGACAAAAAATTTCCATCCTCAACTTAAAATCCTTTTCCTTAGTTAAGTTCTTACATTGTTGTACATAAACCAGTGACCACTGAGAATACTTAAGTGACCTTTTATAAGAAAAATTCAAATACCTTTTGATGTCATGAATTTGTATACTACATCAAAGCAAATGTGTGGATGGATGGATGGATAGATAGATACTTAGAGAAAACTTACTTTATAACTTCCATTCTTCCCCTTTCTGAGAAATAAGCCTTACAGCGGCCAGCACACAGTTACAAAATGATACCAAAAAAGAAAAAAAAAATTTCTTTTGCATACAAATTGCATGACATCACATCAAAATACTTTTCTATACCCAAGTCCACATGATACCAAAGGCACGTGTTAACATTGCTAATATATAAATAATATGCTTTGGGACTTGGACAGCTCATCTATCAGATGGATTTTAGGTTCCAATCTACCTGTGGGTGCTCCTCCTAGGGATGAAGAAAAAGACTCTCCAAAAGTCACCCAGCCAGAGCCCTGCTAATGATGAGAACCAGACAACTCTCCTCTCTGGTAAGCAGCATTCTACCTAACACTCACCAGTCAAGATCCTTCCCTCTGGGAGTCTATTTCCAAAGGCACATGACCAAGATGGTGCAGAAACCATATACATACATGTTGGTTGGGCACACATAAAAGCTTGCCAACACTCTCCTCATTTTTCACTTTAACTCTGGCTTTCACTTTCTATTTTTCCCTATTTCTCTTCTACTGTGTTGGTTTGATGGGCTCCCTGAGTGAGCTATTCATGGAAATTCTTAAAACTAGAAGGAAAACTGATTACTAAGATTTATGAGGTTGTGATGATTTATTCACCTCTCAAAGAAAGAGGTAATCCATCACATTTTGAAAGGCTGGACAATCAAGCCCTGACTGTGTTTATAAGATATCATAAAGCTGTTTTCTTGAAGAACGACTAAGCCACCGAGCTAAAGATGAGGCTGACTTGTTCTGGACGGACATTTTGAACAAGGCTATTTTAGAAGCCAGGGCATTTATTTGCCACTGAAGACCTTTTCAGTGAAAAAGAAACTCAGTAGTGTAATTACTTTGACTCAATGTTGCCTTTCTTTTTATGAATTTATGTGGAAAAAAGTTTACTAAACATCTACTATGGGCTATGTGCTAAGCCAGAGGCATAATGTGTCCCGCCAACCAGGGGCTCACAGAGGTTCACAGCCCAGCAGGGAAACAGATAAGCAAATAAATCATTATAACAAAGTGTTCACTGCTAAAAATAAAATCAAACCCTACTCAAACTGAGAAGTTCAAAATCTGTCTACATGAAACAAAAATCATATGAGTCATGTCCATTTCTGACTAAATGGCACTAAAGGATTTTCAATCTTTTACAACAGAAAAGGGGTACTACGGGAAACCCCAAACATGGATCAAATATCTGTTTTCAGCACATAGAATGAAACAAGAGAGTAAGGAGAAATATAAAACAGGGACTAGTGGTCGACCTTTTCTCTTATGCTGTTTTCAACATTTACCAGTTGGATGTACTGTTCCACCTCAGCTAACTCCTATGCTGAAAACAATCTGATAAGCGAATCCCCACTAAGATATCAATGGCTTAGTCTAAAACATCATCGTACTGAGGGATTTGCACTCTAATAGGCCACTCTTAGAAATAAAAGCCTTAACTCACTGTTGTGAATTTCTGGTTTTAGTGTATTATGTTTCTGTGACATTTATCTCTAACTTTAAATGTTCTGCCCCGATTTCTTCACGTCAGAATACTTAAGCATTCATCAACTCCGTTCATCTTGGACAAGATGAAACACTGCATGTTCGGAAACAAAGCACTCAGTGGACTGTAGTTTTTAATCTAAACTTTTGTGATACAGAATTCATAATAACAAAAGCAAAATAATCACTGTAAGTAAAACTACTACCATTAGAAATTATAGTAATCTTGGGGAAATGACTCTAGTTACTTTTTTAATGGCCTGGACTAATTTATGAAAACTCAGGATCATGATAAGGCAACTTTTAAAGAAATACCTTAATATATTCACACACCTTAACTAAACATAATCCTTGCAAGTAATGATGTTTTAACCTTCAAAAAGTAAAACCCCAGACTAGCAGCTAGCAGACAGTCTGTAATTCATACAACCGCTACTAAGAAAAAATATGAATAAATAAACCCAAGAAGAAATTAATGGAATAAAAAACATTCTATAGAATACAGCCTTTCATGTAACTCTCAAATTAGAAAGTGCACTAATACGGGTTTTACAGATCACCCAAGACCAAGGGTTACCTGGAAACTCTCTTTTAGTAGCAAGCATGGAGAAACTTTGGATTTTCCTGGCCAGCTGGGGTTCTGGGAACTGAGCCCAAGGGTGAGTTAGGTAAGTCAGAGTCCTCAGAACAGGAATGTGGAGGAGACCAAAGACAATTTCCTACCAAAACCATAATTAAAAAATAGTCTAAATCAAGCATCAGACCACAGCTTTGGTCACAGAGAGGAAAACTATGCATAAAATGTTGAGGTGGCCCCCAGAATACCAGGACTGGAGCAGGGAAGGTGTGTTGGAAAAAAAACCCTGAAACTCCCTGACTTACCTCTCAATCAAGTGCCCATAGCTTCAGTTCAGGTTAAAACACAGGAAACGTTTCTTAACATAAGTTGTACAACATGAACTTTCAGAATAAATGTTCCAAATTATGATATAGGTTAGACACTAGTGGGAGAAGGTTAGGAAGCCAAAAGAGATAGAGTGAATATTAAATTTCTCTCAGTTTTGTTCAACAGATTTCATTTCCCAAAGTGCCAAATTATTTTGGTTTCGCTAAAGTTAATTCCAAGTTTAAAGCTTCAGTTCACTAAAATAGCAACACCTAACACTCTCTGAGGCTAGTTCAGACTGTTTCAAACCTTCAGCAAAATGCCCTTTCAATAGTTTCAAACAAATTACACATCAAAAAGGCTATTGGGGCTGCCTGGCAACAAAACTAATTACACAACATAAACTCATTGCCAAACCTTAGCAAATTAGATCTTTATTCAAATATAAAAGTTTTTCCCCATGAAAATACTTAAAAGAATGTATGATAGGGAAATATCATATAGAATATCCTAATAGACTATCTCGCCTTGTTTAACATACTCACATATGTGAAAAAAATCAATTTACCTCTAGAAATTGCATATTCATCAAAAGTAATGCTTTAATAAATCTCTTTGTTTACGTTTTCCCAGCCCCTGCATGTTGTAACATGTTTTCTGATTTTGTGAGCTGGACTTGATTTCTTTTGAAATGTGAGGATCTCTATGGCATCATGCGTTTGATTACCCACCCTGCAGAAGAGCACTCCATTCTACTCACAGCAATCAGAGCCTTTAAACCATCCCATGTCAGAATTCATTCTGATGTTTGGCTTGTTCTGACAATGATGAAAACCATAGTGTTATTTATTCCAGAAAAGCATTTGGTTATATGCTAACAAACCTACAATAAAAATGAGGAAGAATATTCATAGCCAACTTTACAGGACTATTTTCTACACAAGAATTAAATAAACCCTAAAATCTTATTAATTTCACTGTAACATTAATAGATCATCCTACAGTAGTGATTGTGCCATCACAAACATCAAATACATTTCAAAGGCATGTTCTCCGCTATGAAAGTAACTCTAAAGTAGATACAAATTTTACTATAGCTTTATATAGGGATCTTTCAACTGTGACTAATTCTTACATGAAAACTTTAGGGATTAGGCATTTCCTTCCAATCTACAAGGTTTTCCTCAATATAATTTGCTTTGAGATGTGATGATAAATGATTACTGCCCCATTTGGCTACTGGGCTGAATATTTATTGATATTCAGTAAATACTAAATGATAATGGCTGTTTTACCTTTAGTATATACTAACATCTAATATTTTTTATTCACCCTTTATAATTCACTTGAAAAGAATGATTATAAATAAGTTATATATCCCTCACAGCTTCAAATTCATAAAAACAATTTTAGTGGAAAACCTACCGGTTTCTTTAAAAAATAAATAAATAAAGGAGGCTTTAGAATTTAATGTATTGGTTTTACTGTAGCCTGCCTGTTGACTTGTGGAATTATTCACTCTGAAGCCTACAATCATTTAATTATTTGCTTAAACCAGTAGGGAAGCTTCTCCCTATAGTATTTTAATTTATGTCCTCAATCTGTACTGAAGATTTGTAAGACAACCTCGCTCCTCCCATTCTGTCATGACAGGGAAGGGCAACGCTACCCATGTGAGTGCCACTTCACATTTTAGAGCCAATTTTGACATTGCAGAATTCAGAAATGTTAATCAGCCCTAAACATTCCAGAAATCCCCAACAAATTACCATCTTTTCTACCTGGTAAACTGAGCCAGGCACTGACAGGACAATCTCTAAAAAGTCACCGAGACCATGAAGGGCCAATCTGACCAAGAACAAAAAGACCATTTCTGGTGAAACCCTAGGGAACCGTTTTCAACCATAACAGAGAGAAAATAAGCGAGCTTCATGGGCAAATTGGAACTGGAATAAGATTTCATGAGCCATCCCATTTAGTAGTGCTTAAACCAACACAGTCACAGCATTCAAATGCTATAGAATTTAAAATTGAAAAGCCAATATAATTCTCTCTACAATTCTCTAAGGCAGTGACTGAACAAAGTTAGAAATGTTCTTAAAGTCTAAATAAATATAAGCCTGTTTCCACTTTCAAAATAGTAGTACTGTTTGTTGGAAATCGTCCTAACCTGGCTCTATCTGATTAAGACTGGACCACCTCAGGGCTTCCCTGTAGGCTACAATTGTCCTGTCTTATTAACTTCAAGTCGAGCTATGAATTCCAAAATGTTCACATCTCTTCCATACTGTGCAATTCCTTTATGAACAACCACCTTTTTCAATCCATCGCAAGAACCAAGAGTGTGCAGCATCAGAGGAAAATCAGGCAGCCGGAGTGAAAATCAGCAGCCCGTACTGAACAAGCAACTGACTTTGTTAAATCCCTTGAAAAATAATGACATGGGGAATTTTTAAAATCAAGGAAGAATGATTTTGCTTTTCTTTTTGTTCACTCTTGTGTTTCTTCCTGCAGTATCCCTGGATGCATAAGATTTAAGGGCTGTGACGTCAGTGGAAGTGGAGTAATAATATTAACAAAGAGGGCTCCGGAGTCAGACACATTAGGTTTAAATTCTGGTTCCACCATTTCCTTTTATAAGATCTCGGGCAAGTGTACCCTCGAGATCCTCTTCTGTCAAATGGGGATAAATAACAGCACCATCTCACAGGTTTGCTGTGAGAATCAAGAAAGCACACATTATGTTCTCCGCACCATGGCTGGCACATAGTCGGTGCTCAAAAATTGGTAGTTATTATTACTGCTAATAGTACTTCACACAGGTGGATGCTCAATAGATGTTAATTGGACAGATGGATGCTTGTATGAAATAAAAGAAAACAGCTGGTGCCTGTGGGCAAACAGCTCAATTGGTGTAGACGCGAGTCTCCTATTCAACCTGTTCACTGCCATTTCTCTGCCTGGGAAGACTATGAATACCAGAAATGTTGAACCAGAAAATACTCAGAAAAACAACAGCCCAGCAGGCCAACGCAAGAGAACTGGGATAATCAGAAAAGTTAATTCTTCCAGGTCTGGGTCTAATTTGCTCAAATCATCAATCCACACAGTGTTTAGAAAAATCAACCCATAAAAGTCCCTTCACCTCTAGGAATTTTCCTCCTAGCCTCTGAAGGGATTCAGAACATGTCACCCCAAAATATGCCACTTTGGCATAGTGATTATTGTGAGCTGAAAGAAATGAAGAACCAGCCAATACAAGAAAAGCTTTGTACCGCCCCCTCAAATGCCTAAAATAAGGTATAAATTTTCCTTTCTGAAAAGAAAATTTACATTTATAAGGGAAATTTGCATTAGTAACTAGGTATCTGTACCAGGGAGACAGCTACTCAGAGACAACTTTTAGCCCCTTATCTACATGACAAGGCAACCTTCCCTTACTATACATTTCCCATACCCCTTGGCTTCTCATAATTCGGCTCCACTACCTGCCGGAAGCCCCAAACACTTACTTCTTTAGCTACTCCTGTAGCTCAGGATAAGCCTCAATCATCTGGCCACCTCTATGAGTCTCATATTGTTGTGAGACTCCCCTATATGTGTCTCACAAAATTAAAATGGCTTTTCTCCTGTTAATCTGTTGTATGCCAATTTAATTCACAGAACAGCCAAAGAAGCTAGAACGGTAGAAGGAAGCAATTTTTCCTCTCCCATACCTCTTAGTGTTGGAAATTTTTAAATCTTTGTCTAAAAATCCATTAATTAGTCTGTTAAATACAACTTATAGGAGACCATTGGTTTGGACTGAGCCCCTGCACTAGGCTGGGTCCCACAGACCAAACCAAAATTGAGTGGCGCATGCTACAGTTCCACACTGCCCAGCTGACACAATTGTTCAAACCACCTTCTGAGAAATCAGGAGAGAGAGAGATAATAGCCGAATCTCCAAACAGGCCAGTTTTAGCCAGCATAATAAGGAAGTCCCATCGGCTTTAACCTTTACAAGGAAAGTTAACTTTTAAATGACTTTTTGTTCTCTGTTTCTGCTTTCCTCAACCCTTTTCTGTCTATAAAGTCAACCTCCTCTGCTCAGCTCATGGGAACACTCATTCTAATTTATATAATGAGTTGTTGCCCGATTTTAGAATCACAAATACAAGCTAATTAAGATCTTTAAACTAAATGCGTTCTACTTTTGTCTTTCAACAGGGCTAATAATAATGATATATGTCTCATTTTCATCTCAAAGCACTTTCAGGTAAGTACTATTCTGTTTTATCGTCTAAAAAATTTAAAATGTGTCCAAATTACACACCTAGCAAGTAGTAGACCCAGTATACAATCCCAGGTCTTGCTTAGGCTAAAGCAAGTCTTCCTGGGGTAATTCTCTCAGACAACCCCTGGAGAAGGCTTATAATAGAAGTAGGTTTAGGAACAGAAAGGAAGTCTTCCTGGGAAAATGATTCCTAAGCAGAGTTTTGAAGGATCAGTGGGAGCTGGCTAAACAGACACTAGAAATGGCAGAGTGCAATTGAGATAGAAAAACAGAATCAACCAAACTTTTGAGAGATGAAACTCACTCAGAATACTAGCACTTTAGTGCAACTAAACCAAAAGGAGTAGAAGGGAAAGGATTTAGGGGAAATAGAGGACATGTGTGCTAGGCCCAGATGTGACTACAGACAGAAATCCAGGGCAGCCTGAGGTGGGCTGTAACCACAGCAGCCAAGTGGCCCAACAGCGGGTTGCTGCCTCCTGCAAGCCTTGGAATCTCACATCATGCTATATCAAGAATTGTGTAAGTTTATCCCTGAATAATTAGATTTCCCTTCAAATGGCCTGTTTCTGTTAAAATGTGTCTCGAAGGAGCATTTGAACCAAGCCAGTAGCGGGCTTCAACATACAAAACACATATTTTAAGATGAAATGGTGAATCTTCAAATTACCTTGAAGTCAATACAAGTTACAAAGCTAATGAAAGTGCAGCCAAGACGAGACCCAATTAGTAGCTCTTAATCTTCTGCTCTTTGCCTTACCAAATCTGAAGTTCTTTCCCCTCAGGTATGCTGAGCAAATGTAAAATCATTATGCCAATGACCTTGTCCTGCTTAGAGGCTTCCTTAATCTAAACCATTGTCAATATTCCCTGGGCTACCAGGCTTAAGAGCTCACCTCTTTTATACACATCCTCTCCGCAGCAGTCGTGGGGAATGATGTCTGTTCTCCAGAGTCTTTGTTTTGAGAAAAGTGATATAACAGAATGAATGTTTCTAGATGGATAAGAAAAACGACAAAAAAATGCGCACTTGTACCATGACATAGTTATTGATCGTTAGAGAAAGAATAGAAGGCCAACCTTGCAAGTCAGGAAGATGGAGAGGCTCCATCCCAGCTATCTGTGAGGCCGAATGCAGCAAGGTTTAGCCACACTGCGGTTAGAACACTCTGTCAGCTTGCAGGGGTTCCATGATGTCCCCAACACCCACCAAGACAGGCTGGGACAGGAGATTCCATGAAGCAGAAGAAATTACCTGGTGGCTGGCTGCTCCTGTGTCTCATGATGTTTCTCAGTGGGACACCATTGGCATTTATTTTTCTGGACAATTCTTTTTTAGGGGAAGCCTTTTCTGTTTACTATAAGATGTTTATCGTCCCTGACCCTGCATATTAAATGCCAAGAGTGACCCCCTCCCCCCAGTCATTATGACAATCCAAAACACCTACCACATTTCCAAACTCTCCCTAATGGAGATGATACCCACATATGCACACCCCTTGAGAACCACTGAGTTCTGACCTTTATATCCCTCGTGGGACCCGTCATGGTCATAGAGTTCCACATCTGCATTTTGTAGATAGAGAAAGTAAAATCCATTGCAGACTTCATTAAGTAGGGATGGGCCTATAGCCCAGTATTCACAGTTCTCATGCAAACACTTATTCCCTATATCTTGGTGTTGCCAAATTCTAAAAAGCAACTCTGCCTTCCCTCTGAAATCTCTCATTTATATCATCTAAAAACTCTCTGTTAAACAAGCAAATGCAAATTTCTGGCGACTTCTCCCTTTGGCATGCCTTTTTCTCGAACTTAAAGTACTAGCTAGTACGGAGGCCAACAGGCAAAAACTTAGCTTATAGCTAGGGAAAAAACTCAGGCAACTTCAGATGGAAAGTGTGGGCAAGATTAATGAAAAAAAAAAAGAAATATGTATCTAGACTTATCCCCATGAAATTTTAGAATACCAAACATGAAACAAGAACTTAATGGCCTCCACAGAGATGAAAAAAGAAATTTCTTCAAAGGAATAATAATCAGATTGGCATCATAATTTTCATTGGAAACACTGGATTCTAGTACCAGTGGGACCAGTAAACCTTATTACCTAAAAGGTGAAGGAACAAACTCTTCCCCATTTTTGGGAGAAAAAAATTTTGAAACTAGAATTCTTTAACACTCAAATGAAATGAAAAGATAAAATATTAACAAAAACTTTTTATACATGTAATAAAATGTTTACCTGCCATACCAAAAAAAAACTGATGTATTCCACCAAAAAAACTAAAGGTTCAAAAAAGACATCAGTTCATATTATAATTGAACTAAATGAAGAGTTCAATAAAAAGAAATGTAAATTTTGGGGTGCCAGCCAGGAAACACAGCTAGGAATCCACTGATCATGGCACATATGCATGTAGAAGGGCTCAATAAACAAAAGCCACTAGGGCTTTGGCCTCTGTAGCTCTAGGGCTTTGGCCTCTGTT
Organism: Indri indri; assembly: GCA_004363605.1. Classification (NCBI taxonomy): domain Eukaryota; kingdom Metazoa; phylum Chordata; class Mammalia; order Primates; family Indriidae; genus Indri; species Indri indri. Next base: position 22,257 of record RJWJ010016857.1, on the reverse strand, counting down.
TTGCAAAGGGCCTCACATTCAATCTCCAGACAGGTTATACACACAATCAAAGAGATGCACCCAAGAGATTGAACTCTTGAAATTTTCAATTGTTTGAGCTTCCTTCATAGAAACTATAAATAGCAGTGGTGGCTTAAATAACATAGGGATTTCTTTTGTTCTCATAAAATAAAAAACCCTGGGGTTGGCAATCCCTAAGGTTGGACAGCACAGCCACTCCAGGAAAGGTCAACTGAGAACTCTGCTAGTATCTGGTCTTCCCTCACGCTCACGCAATAGCCCTTCCTGCAACATTGCAGGCAAGAAGAATGGGGAAGAGAGAAGAGCTAAGTACAGATGCCAGTGGGGTTTGCCCTCCTTTTAAGGAATTGTCTCTCAATTCCCTCCCAATGATTTCCACTAAAATCTCACTGAGCAGGCCTCTATCTCAAGTCCATCCCATCTGCATCAGAAGCTAGGAAATGTAGTTTCGCTGGGTGTGGCGCCATTCTAAGAAGGGGGTACGGTATAAAAACTTGCCTGACGGGTACAGTGAACACTATTTTGATGACCAACACACTAAAGCCCTGACTTAAGCATTATACAAGCTGTCTGTGTGACAAAAACATTTGTACCCCCTTAATATTTTGAAATATTATTTAATATTTTAATACTAATTAATAAAATACAAATGCAAGTATGCTTTTCAAAAAAAAAGCTTTGGGTGCTCAGCCCGCATGAAACGACATACACGAATCAGGGATGTTTTTAGAAAGATCACTGTGGTTACTCCATGGAGAGTGAACAGGAGACACGCAATAGAAGCAGAGACCAGCTGGGAGGCCACCAGAGTACTTCAGATGAGAGGTGCTAATATTTTAAACAATGTTTATGGGCTTTTGATGCTTACAAGAGGGGTTGGCAAACCTTTTCTGTAAAGAGCCAGCCAGTACATATTTTAGCTTGAGCAGGCCATATGTCTCTGTTGAAATGACTCAGTTCTGCCATTGTAGCACAAAAACAGCCATAGACAATACATAAATGAATGAGTGACTGTGTTTCAATAAAACTTTATTTATGGACCCTGAAATTAGATTTCCATACCCTTTTCACATGTCATGAAATAGCCATCTTTTTTTATTTTTTGAGTCATCTAAAAATGTAAAAACCATTCATAGCTCACAGGCTATGCAAGAACAAGAAGCAGGCCAGTTTTGGCACAGGGGCTATAGTTTGCTGACAAAGCATGAAAGGTTTAATTATAATCATAGAATCGAAAGTAAGCTTTATAAACCTTCACGTAAAACTAATCTAATCATAATACTGATGGAAATCAAGAAGTTAAGAAAAGGTGGCCCTGATAGTGGACAAGAAACCTTTGCTTATCACTTCATAATTATGCAGCATTTGAATATCTTTAATCTAAGAATAATTATAGCTAGTACCTATTGAGTGCTTTTTAATTTACAGGACACGGAGCTATAAAATCATGAAAGAGCTAATGACATCAGCATGATGCTATTTGCTGAATTGGGCATGATCGGGGAGAGCTGTAATCCTTGCCAGGAACTGCGGAGATCTTTGTGAACTAAAGTGACCAGGGAGGAGCTCCAGGAGAAGTCAGCATGAGTCAGAAAAGATCCCAGGATGTAGGTAAGAAGATAACAATAAGAAGAGTAGTCTAAGCAGAAGGAATGAGTATTCTAAGCAGCAGGGGCAGCTAACAGACCTTAACAGAAAAGCAGAAGTCAGAATAGCAGTTCTCAGCCTGTGGACCTGGGACCCCGGGCTAAATAACTATTCTAAGGGATCTGTACATCAAGATGAGTATCAGGCTCCTGCCAGATAGACTAAATAGTACCCTACACATAAATAACGCTACTGTTCTTCAAGTGTATTATTCTATTGTAATTCAGTACATTCATATTTATTTTAAAATACTATTAAGTTCATTTATAGCATCTTATATTTTCTCAATTAATGTTAACTATAATCCCTCCATGTTGAAAAGTGCACAATATTTTAATTGTTAAAATGAGATTTCCATACCTGAAAAGTCGGGCACTATTATGTTAATAGGAAGTGGAGGCTCCATTCTCTGACCACAGAGTTTTAAACAAAAGCATGAGGGAGACCGAGTGTGCGGAGGGGTGGAGGAGCCCAGCCGTGCTACAGAAAGCTAAAAACGCTCTGCTAAGTAATGCTTGGATGAAAGAGACAATGAAATGCATATTTCATACTCTTTAGAAATGAAAGAAACTTACATATTAAAACCTCTAGGTCTAGGTGGTATTTACAGGACAATTTACAGCCTCTTCCAGGAAATACAAATTATCAAAATCAATTTAAAAAGAAATAGAAATACTGAATGGTCCTTAAACATAGACTGTACTGAAAAACATAAGTAGCCACATTACAAAGGAGCTCTTTCTTCAAGAAACATATAATTCCTGTTGTATTTAAGCTGTTTCAGAGAAGAGAAAAAGATAGCAGTTTTCCAACTAATTTTGCAAGACTAGCATGACCCAGATATCCAAACTGGACAAGAACAGAAAAAAGAAGGAGAATCATAGACAAATTTGACTTATGTATACAATGCAAATAATTAATTAAATCCAGTCTTCTATTAAATAATAACACATAATGACTAAATAGGGCTTATTCCAGGATGTTTTAATATCAGAGAAATTGACAAGAACAGATTAAAAGAGAAAAATGCATACATCATCCTGATAGATGATGAAAAACATTTAATAAATTTCACTTCACTTGCATGATGGGGGAATTATATTTTAATACTAATTGATTGAGAAAACATAGGATAAGATACTATAAATGCATTCAATAACACTTTTAAATGAATTTGACTTTCCTTAATCACAACAGCTAATTTGATAAAGGGAGACAAGGAGAAGCCTTCAGTAAACTACATAGTGAAGTGTTAGAAAGGTTGCTATTTAATATTAATTTCAAGAGTAAAACAAAGAGATCTGTTTACCCCAGGTTGTTCTGGGTAAAAAAAGAAGGTCCCAAAATCTTAGTTCCTTACAACAACATAGGTTTATGGTTCATATTTCATGGCAATCACTGGTCAAATTTGACTTTGCCCCATGTCATATTTTGGACCCCAAAATTCCTATTCCCTAGTCTTTATCACACAAGTATCCCACACATGCACAAAAAATAGTTGCATAAAGATGTTCATTGAAGTATTGTTTATAATAAACTTTTGGAAGCATCTTATAATCTGTTAGTAGGAGAATAGCTAAACAAATTATGGTAAGTCTCTACTATGGATCAAGAATGTTTATTTCTATAAATTAACAAAATCTATGAATGCATAAGGAAAAGATCTAGAAGAATACATAGAAAACAATAGAAGTCATCTCTGGGCAGGTTGTAGAACTGGGGAGTATGATGGTAATGTTCTCTTTTGATACTTTATACTTCCATGTTGTTTAAACTTATTGTGCAATAAACATATATTACGTTTTTATTTGAAATTAAAAATTAAAATTTAAAATATTCCATGTCCTTCTATATTTTTGTCTTCTTACTCTAAGGTATACTTTTGTTTAGTCATACAAGAACAATACAAAAACGATAGTTCTTGTGCTTCCAGGAGATTTTATCTTATGTGTTTTTCTGCCATGGTGTTTGTTATATAAAAAGTTTAAAATGATGATAACATTTTTGCAGATTATACTTTCAATCATTATATTATAACCCCCTATATTTCATGTAATTCTTTGAGATTTGAATTGTACTTTTGAGAGATTTGTATTGTCATTCTGCTTTCATTGTGTTGGCGTTTGCTGAGGGTGCTTTGCCTTTCACTTCTTTGTGCCCTTTCCCAAGTTACTTTCGTAGGTTTCTACTAGATGTTGTACAGCCCTGACTTAAAAAGTCTAAATGAAGTCAGAAACTTTACAGACAATGAAACTTTGAAACAATAGAATATGGTTCGAATAGGTTCTTTGAGATGGTAGATACTCCCTCAGCTAGCCAGTATGTCTTATTAGGTGGATAAGGAAAAATTTAGTGAAATATTACATACTTGTTACCCTAAAATTTAAAGTACTTTAATACTTATTCTTTAACTTGTTATGATAAAGTTGCATTTCTGTGTAATCCTGTTTGCTAACAAGGAAAAAGCACTCTCCTGTAATATATAAGGGTTTATTTTAATAGTTCCAAGAACTGTGGATTTATAACCTTGACACTAAGAATATTTTCTAAAGGAAACTACTTGTTTAAACTGTTTATGGTAGGACATTGTGTGTGTTCTTTCATGTGGTAAGCCATGTTTGTCTTAGGAGGTTCATTCTACCTACCAATCTATATCTAACTATGATCTAAGCAAACTAGTGCTAACTAGCTCTGTTTCTTTAAGGGGATGTGTAGGTTTCCTAAAAATAAAAACATAAAAAAAAAATTTAAAAATTTCCTTCTTATATCAATTATTTTGAAGCAAAACACAAGGAACTCTGACAGATTAAAACATAAGGCAGTTCCTCAATTTGCCATTGAAGTAAGACTGGTATGATGAAAGCAATACCTTATTAAGTTTACTTTAGAGGTAATTTTTGTAGGGACTGAAAAACAGAAAAAAAATTTGTACATAGATCTAGCTGTCTTACACACTGGAACTCACCTGCTACCAGGGTAGCTGGCTGAAAGAAGTTAAAGTCCTATCTTCCACTAAAAATTTTTGCTCCCTGCCAAATTCCAGGCCTTGTTACCGCATCTTAATCCATCTCTAAGAGCAAGATAACATGGTGAACTCATTCCTGCTCAGGGACCAGGCACTGTAAGAGACACTAGGAATAGAGAGGGGAAATGTGCAAACTCCGCCCATCTGAGCTCTCAGTTTAATATGCATGAACATAGAGGACATTATCTTCAGTGAAATAAGCCAAGCACAAAGGGACAAATACCTCATGATCTCACTCACAGGAGGAATTTAGACAAGTCAGGCTCATAAAAGTAGAGAGAAGAATAGTGGTTATCATAGGCTGGGTAGAGTTGGAAGGGAGGAGAAACAGGGAGAGGTTAGTCAACAGGTACACAGTTAAAGTTAGATAGGAGGAATAAGTACTGGTGTTCTACTGCACAGTAGGTGACTATAGTTAACAATAATGTAATGGATATTTCAAAATACAGTCAGGCATCACTTAACATTGGGGATATTTTCTAAGAAATGCATCATTAGGTGATTTTTGTCACTGTGGCAATGAGTACACTTACACAAACCTAGATGGGATAGCCTACTACACACCTAGACTGTATGGTATAACCTATCACTCCTAGCCTACAAAATGTACAGCATGTGACTGTGCTGAGTACTGTAGGCAATTGTAACACAATGGTAAGTATTTGTGTACCTAAACATATCTAAGCATAGAACAGGTACAGTAAAAATAAGGTGTTTTAATCTATGGGACCAGTGTCATATATGCCGTCCATCATTGACCGAAATGTCCTTATGTGGTACAAGACTGCACTTGCCTATTGTCAAGATCTGTGCTATCCAATAAAGTACCATTAGCCGCATGCAGTTATTTAAATTTAAGTTAAGCAAAATTTAAAATTCAGTTTATCAATCTCACTAGCCATATTTTAAGTGCTAAATAGCCACATGTGGCTAATGACTACCTTATTAGCACAGATGGAGAACATTTCCATCATTGCAGAAGGTTCTACTTCTCTAGATGGCTGGTACCTATGACTTGGACTGGGTTCTAAAAAGGACAGGTCATTAGATATGGTGACAAAAACAATTACATGGTGATTTGCCTGGCTCCCAAGCGGTGTCTTCTTAGAACCAAATATCCCATAAACCTGAACATTCACTCAGGCTCTTACGTGAAAGAAAAATAAACCTCTCCACTTCTTAAGCCACTGCATTTTGGGGTCTCTTTGTTACAGTAAGTTTAATACTCAGTTCTCATCAGCCCTCTCATTCATGTGTCCTTTCACTCCTCTACCATAAGGCACTCTGTGTATTCATATCTGCTCATTCCTCCATCCGGGGGGGATGAGGGGCACTCATCTCTGAAAGTAATTCACACTATGGCATAAATGACTGAATTCCAATGGCTGGCATGTATTATGTTAATCCCTCTCAGGATCATTTGATTATAGTAGAGATTGCAGAAAGTGAAATGGAAAGGAATCTCTAATGGAAAAATTTCAACCATCAGCAACACATCAATAGGAGAGACACGCTGGTGTCTAAAGCTTTCTTGTCAATTTTCCATACACTCATGGACAACTTCTCTATGTGTAGGGGCAGCATCCAAATATTCAGGACTCAACTGCAAAATCTGTTTATGAGAAGAAAAAAAAGAAGACAGAAACCCATTTGATGCTTTCTCTTTGCAAATTCCCAGAGATTGAATACTGAAAGGTGTGACTCCAACCCTTCCCCAGCATCACCATTCTGTGGTTCTGTCACAGGTCATGTTACTTTCATACCTTTGTTAAATCCACACAGGAGTGTGGATCATGAAGGAATTTCAGTACTTTAAAAAGCACACTATATTACATACCAGAAATATTCAATAAATATGTGTTTGGAGAGTTCCCAAAAGTTGCCTAAACCCTTGACTTGGTTCTGCCAGTAGCCTCTTCTGTTCTGAGCGAAGACATTCTTACTAACCAGCACTTGTCTCTGCAGGCATCTACTCTCCATGATCATAGCTTCTTACCATCCTTGTTTCTACACCAGCTCATGCAAAATAAGAAGAACCTTATTTTGAGGTTCTCAAAACTCAACAAGAATGAGTTGAGTTGCTATTTAAAATATCTTCAGGAAGACTACATACCATGAGTCATCACTGATATGAAAGCTACTGTGTACAAACAAAAATTGCAATTGAACATAAATTTATCTTAGCAAATCAAAAATATGTTATCGGAAGAATGACTATGTTCCATATTTTCTTGTAAAACCAACAACCAATTGCTTTATAGAAATTAAGGAAAGAAATTACCCACAAATAGATGAATCTATGTCAAATTTTGTCACTGAGATACATGGAAAAGAATTGGCAATCACACCTAAGCAACAGACATGCAAGCAGGAGAAATTGCCAAATCCATTAGAATGGATGAAGGAATTTTCAAAGCAATGAGAGGCTGATGTGACAGATTAGTTCATCATGCAGGACTGTCATTAAGGCATCAAACAGCATTTTGTCAAAAACTCCCTTCTGACTTGGAAAGCAGGAGCCACTAAACTTTCAACACAGGTGATTTAAGAAAAACCTGAAATTGGATTTAGTCAAATAGAAAACTCTAGTGAAATCCTAGCATTCTTTGATATGCCTTGAAATTATACTATCAATGCTAAAAAAAAAACCAGAAATCAAAACCATGATGGGTTACAAAAAGTGGCTTATCTGTGACACTAGGAAAAATTACCAATGGCCAGAGGTTGACTTCATGTTTAATTTTAAACCATAAAAGTCTAAGAATATTTCTTAAAAAATATTACTGTGCATTCACCTTTTTCCCCTGAAAATAGATGCGTCACAGCACAGCAGATAGAGGGCTGGCTAACTTCCACCAGAGAGGTGCAGAAGCACTAAGTTATTCATCAATTGTGCTCGTTCTTGACACTTCTGACGTACGTCTAAACAGTTCAGGAATGAGCTCTCTGATAATTGTAGTAAACTGCTTATTATTCCCAGTAGCCTGATTAAACAATTGCAACCTAGCAACATTTTCATTTACAAACCATTTAATGACTATTTGAAGAAAGAGTCTGGGTTATTGTTGGAAAATGTCTGTCTACGTCTTCTAACAAAAACAACAAAGTGTTAGTGTCAAACTTGGTGGTTTAGAAGAAAGTCCTAGAGAAAATAGTGGAGCATTTCTTTAAGAAACTCTCCATCATCAAGGATCCTGATGGCATACAGAATAATGTTGTAAAGAAAAACGCAGGTATTGATGGATCTGAGTCAAAAGTAATTTAGACAAGTCAGACTATGAATGGGAAGAGTTTTAGGAATACTTTAACCAATCCATAACATTTATATTTTCCTTTTTAAAGGAAATGGTGATATATGATTTTTTAAACTATGTTAAATTACTTTAGAAGAAATCTTCAATATTTTTAAGTATGAAATAAAAAAAATTTAAGTTAGAAGCACTGTGTCATGGTTTAATTTGTAGTATTTTATCTTTCTTATAGTACATAAAATAATGGTGCATCTTACAATCAATGGCATCTTCAATTTGATAAAATTCAATACACTTTTTGGCTCATTGCTTTTTTAGTTGATTGTAACAGTTTGGACAACAATATGTATAATAAGCCATTCTCAGTGGTTGAAATTAAACTCCAAACTTTCAATCCTAATCCCAGCTTCTCTAGGAACCATATAAGCACACAGTGAAGGATCTCCCCAAGGAGCTCTCCTTAAGGAATCAAGAAGGAGAATATTTGGTAATAAAATAAGTAAATAACCCTTTACATTTCCCACAAATACACCCAGATAACTGTCACTTTTCCTATACTCAACAAGCATTTTGGAGGATGTTTACTAATGTCCTAGATACTATAGTAGCCAGCTCTCATTTTAAGAACATTTAGTATACACTTACTCTTTTTTGCCCCTAATTGACCATTAGTCAAGATATTAAACATCAACATGTTTAATTAGAGAAGTATGTTTTCATAGTTTTATAATCTGCGTAAGAAATATAATCATGTGAAGGCCTAACGAAATGTAGCCGTTCCTATATTGAATGTCAGGCTACTCACAGAAGCAGCCTGCTGACAAGCATGATAAGCTATTTTTAGCACATCACCTTTTTAGAACATTTGTGGTTGTTAATTATGACCATTTGGAGCTCACAGATGGTATATGAAATTGTAGTGTTCTGTTTTAGATAATGAGGGTGGTGGTAAAATAAATAAATCATTGTGAAATCAAAGGACATAGTCAGTGCATAACATGGTGTATTGGTTATTTATGATACACAGTACATTGGTTGTTAATAACCTGCTTGGTTTCTAACCACTGTTCCACCTGCCACTAAGGTCTTCCTTTTATGTGGCTTCCATCATGTTACCTCTCTACTTAAAATCTTTTCTGTCTTCTTTTTTTGCCCACCCCATCCAGCCTGAGTTCTTCAGCTGGGATTGCAAAGCTCCAAAATCACATACAACCTGACCAGTTGAAATTATTTCCCATAGCCCCCAAGAGGCAATTTCTCCTCCAGTTTGTGCATTTTCACCCCAGTTCCCCATGCCCTCTGCTGACTGCCATCAGGCTCCTGCGGGTGACCTCACCGCATACAAATGCCAATTCTCATCCCTTCTGCCTGTCAAAATCTACTAGTACTTCAAGATAGAGCTGAGACGCCAGGATCTCCACGAAGCCTATGCTAATGTCACCAGCTGTCATCATTGTCCCCCCTGAATTCCAAGTGTACACACAGTAAGTGGCACATGGTTTTACATTAATTGTCCTCTGATTGTGTCACCATGTATGTCCTGGCTCAACAAGATGCCAAGGCGGCAAGCAACCGAAAGCCTAGCGTGCTCTTCGGTGTCTTCCCTGCCACACCAAATGGGGATGCAGGTAAGAGGAGGAAGAGCAGATGGCTAATAATTACCTGTTGACTGTCTGATTAGCATAGAGATAATTTCCAGCAAAACATCCAGAAGATAATGCTTGCAGGTTCATTTTCTTGGATGGATGGATGGATGGATGGAAGGAAGGAAGGAAGGAAGGAAGAGAGAGAGGGAGGAAAAGAAAGCAAGCTGAATGTAGCAGCTGTTATAGAATTTGATTCTGATCTTGGGATAATCTCTCAGAAATTTGCCATTCTGTAAACTGTCAAGGACTCTTCAAGCCGCATGTCACAGGAACTTGAAGTTTCAGGGCTCAAACCATCAATTTTATAGTTGGGGCTTTGCAATCTGCGAACAACCATGCAGCCAAAGGAAGGGATCTATTTTTTCGGAACCATCAGCCATTTGCTAAAATATTCAGTGCCCATTCATGTTGATTCAAGCATTTTGCAGTGTTTCAGTTATTTGTTCTTCACTTAACACTTTGGTATTCCTGCTACTGAGGTGATTAAAAACTTCAGGAAAGTGCTGTGTATATGCATATTGCGAGATATAAAAAGTTACTTGAAAGCAAATCATTAGGTGGTTTGAGCAGCTGTAAAATGATTTACATTTGGAACACTTAAATTTAGAAAACAAAAGTTTGCCATGAACTAATATAAACAGAGAGAGAGAGAAAGAGAAAGAATCCAAGCTAAAGGAGGTTCAAGAAATCCTATCAGCGAAATGGAAGGTAACTTATACATTAACTAAAGCTTCCATATCTCACATTGTGTTTTATTTTAATTTCAGAATTTATGGTGGCACAAACACTTTGGTTACATAAATTGCCTTTGCACCGCCTGGCTCAGAGCTACAAGTGTGTCCATCCCACAGACAGCACACACTGCACCTGTTAGGTGTAAGTTTACCCATCCTCTCGTCCCCTCTCCCACCTGCCCAACACGGATAAATGTTACCTCCATATGTGCCTGTAAGTGATGATTAATTAGTACCAATTTAATGGTGAGTACATATGGTGTTTGTTTTCCATTCTTGTGACACTTCACTTAGAAGAATGGGCTTCAGCTCCATTCAGGATAATACAAGAGGTAGTTCACCATTTTTTTTTAATGGCTGAATAGTACTCTGTGGTATATTAACACATAGACCACATTTTATTAATCCACTCATGTATTGATGGGCACTTGGGTTGTTCCCACACCTTTGCAATTGTGAATTGTGCTGCTATAAACATTTGAGTGCAGATGTCTTTTTTATAGAATGTCTTTTTTTTCCTTTGGGTAAATACCCAGTAGTGGGATTGCTGGATCAAATGGTAATTCTACTTTTAGTTCTTTGAGGTACCTCCATGCTACTTTCCATAGAGGTTGTACTAGTTTGCAGTCCCACCAGCAGGGTAGGAGGGTTCCTATTTCTCTGCATCCAGACCAACATTTGTTGTTTTGGGACTTTTTGATAAAAGCCATTCTCACCGGAGTTAAGCGATACCTCATTGTGGTTTTGATTTGCAGTTCCCTGATAATAAGAGATGTTGACCATTTTTTCATGTTTGTTGGCCAATAGTCTATCTTCTTTTGAAAAGTTTCTGTTCATGTCCTTTGCCCATTTATTGATGGGGTTGTTTGATTTTTTCTTGCTGATTTTCTTAAGTTCTATATAGATTCTTGTTATCAGCCCTTTATCGGATGTGTAGAATCCAAATATCTTCTCCCATTCTGTAGGTTGTCTATTTGCTCTAATGATAGTTTCCCTAGCTGTGTAGAAGTTTTTTAATTTGATCAGGTCCCATTTACTTATTTTTGTTGCTGTTGTGAATTCTTTGGGGGTCTTCTTCATAAATTCTTTGCCTAGGCTGATGTCTAAGAGTTTTCCCAACATTTTCTTCTAGAATTCTTAAGGTTTCATGGCTTAGGTTTAAGTATGTTATTCAACTCAAGTGCCCATCATTTCATGAGTGGATTAATAAAATGTGGTATACATACCCATGGAATACTACTGAACTACAAAAAACAGTGGTGAACTAACACCTCTTATATTATCCTGGATAGAGCTTGAGCCCATCCTTCAAAGTGAGGTATCACAAGAATGGAAAAACAAGCACCACATGTACTCGCCATCAAATTGGTACTAACTGATCAACACTAAGGTGTTCACATGGTAGTAATATTCACTGGGTGCTGGTCAGGTGGCGGGGGTGGAGGTGAGTAAACTCACAACTAATGGAGGCAGAGCACACTGTATGGGGGTGGGCACTCTTCTTGCCCCAGTTTGGGTGAGGCAAAGGCATTACATGTAACCAAAATGTTTATAGCCCCCTAATATTCTGAAATTAAAAAAATATATATTGGGACGTTTGGGGAAAAAAAGAATAAGCCACGCTAATTAAATGTAATTAAATGCCATTATATCCGTATTGGGGTTCTCTGTAAAATTACATTTGAATAAAAGGCTCTTTTGCTAAGGAAAAAAAAAATAAAACGAGGACAATAATCTACTATTGAAAATCCAGTTACTGATTACATTTACCACTCCAAATTCACCAAAAGATACCAATTTATTTGAGAACTTTAACATTCTCAAACTCAGAGATTTCTGATAATGATATTAATAGATATACATAAGATTTTAATGTAGACAGAATTTATTTTATTTTACTTATTAATCACCTGCCCCCTTTTTTCATATTAATTCTCTAACTATTCGTATAGATTGTGGTTGACTCTTTTCAGCACTCACACATTTATTCAGCCTTCAAGGGACTGGTGAGATTGTGGTTGACTCTTTTCAACACTAGCACATTTATTCAGCCTTCAAGGGACTGGTGAGCACCTGAGTCCTAGGCATTATGTGTGGCACTGAAGATGCAAACCAATGAGGCCCAGAGTTTTTAAATCTGTGAAATAGCACATTAGAAAGTTCTCATACAATTGAATGAAGACAGAACTGCTGTCACAGAAAACTGGCTTTGTTCAGAAGCATTTGAGAGAAGTCAGACCATTTCCCATTGTCTCCCGTTTGAACACATATTTTTTTCTGTATCACTTCAGTCATTCTTTAGAAGACAAAGGAGTCTATAAATAGAATAACAGGTGTGTGAGTGCTTTGTATAATTACATCCTAATAGAGGTTTCCTTTTCTATAAGATTTCTGATGATTGAGTGCTTTGTATGTGGTTTGTTTTCTAATTACAATCAATCATTTCCTCCTTGAAGTCATTCTGGTAACACATCTCTGCCACTATTTTTAGATCTATGACAAATCATATATTCTGTACTAATTCAGAAATGTTTTTCATTGAATAGCTCTCATCAAATATTGCTTTAAAGCATATATAAATAGTCATGTGGTCCCAAGGGTTGGGAAGCAGAAAGGAAATTAAGCCCATTATACCAGTTAACCCATCAATGAGTGCTATGGGAAGGCTAATCTTATGTCTACAGAAAGAAGCCATTTGCTGTTGTTGAGAATGGGCCTGCATCCCCAATGACATCTGTCTCCCCCCTATAGTCATGTATTCTCGAATTCCTTTATCTATGTATGGTCTTATTTCTAAACTATTGTTAAAGCACAAACAGTTCTAGAAAAGGTAATACACAAATCTAAATTCATGTCAAAGTAAAAATAACAAATTTCAACAGACATCAATGCTTTCCTGAGAAAAGTTGTTCTTTCATACAAGGGGACTTTAAAAAGTTCATCAAAAAAAAAGAAATTAAAGATAAAAATTAAAAATATAAACTATATTTCTCAACATAAGCTCCATCAAGGTCAAGACACTTTTGTAAGTGATGATAGTGGCCATTTAGCCCATCCACAAAGAACTGAGGGTCCTGGGAATTTAATCATATCAATATGGTCTTTTTTACATTATTAACTGAAAAAAAAAATGGATGTCCTTTACAGATTTTTTTCAGATTAGGAAACAAAAAGAAGATAGAGGGAGCCAAATCAGGACTATAAGGTGGATGCCTAATGATTTCCCACTGAAACTCACAAAATTGCCCTTGTTCTATGAGAAGAATGAGCAGGAGCATTGTCATGGTGGAGAAAGACTCTACAGTGAAGATTTTCAGGACATTTTTCAGCTAAAGCTTTAGCTAAGTTTCTCGAAACACTCTCTTAATAAGCAGATGCTAACATTGTTTGACCCTCCAGAAAGTCAAATAGCAAAATGCCTTAAGCATCCCCCCAAATTTTTCCCATTACCTTTACTCTTGACTGGCCCACTTTTGCCTTGACTGGATCACTTTCACCTCTTGGTAGCCGCTGCTCTGATTGTGCTTTGTCTTCAGGATCATACTGGCAAGGCCATGTTTCATGTCCTGTTACAGTTCTTCAAAGAAATGCTTCATAATATTGATCCTGCTTGTTTAGAATTTCCATTGAAACATTTTTCTTGTCTACAGCTGATCTGGGCACAATGGTTTTGGCACCCATCAAGTGGAAAGTTTGCTCAACTTTAATTTTTCAGTCAGAATTGTGTAAGCTGAACCAATTAAGATGTCTATGGTTTTGGCTATTGTTTCTGCTGTTAATTGTTGGTCCTCTTCAATTAGGTCATGAACAAGATTTATTTTTTTTCCTCACAAATTGATGTGAAGGAATCACTCTGGTCTGGTACTGAAGGCTTCATTTTCAACATCATCTCGTCTCTTCTTAAAATGAGTTATCCATTTGTGAATTGCTGATTTCTTTGGGGCATTGTCCCCATGAACTTTTCATAAAGCATCAATGATTTCACCATTCTTCCACCCAAGCTTCACCATAAATTTGCTGTTTGTTCTTTCTTCAATTTCAGCAGAATTCATATTACCCTGATAGGGGCTTTTTTCAAACTGACATATTATCCTTTTTTATGCCTCAAACTAGATACTATTCAGACATGTTATAAAAAGTTAGTACAAGTTTATTTGGGTGCAAAAAAAATTTGAAATCCACGCATAGTTTTTTTTATAATATGCATGTCCTATGAATTTTTCAAGACCCCTCATATACCTGATTCAAACATGGAGGGGTTCATCATGAAAGGAGGAAAAGACACAAATAAGCACTTGGGAGATGCTAAAGATACATTTCTTCTTATATGTAATGTTGGCAAAGATTGGTGATGACTTGAGAGTTCGTGGAAATTTCCCCCAAAGTTTAAGATCTTAAACCGCATCCTTCTATCAATTACTTAAGTTCAGTAAAGAAAGAATATAATTAACGAACTACACATATAATCAAATCTTTATAGAAACCATAGTTTGCTGTTTGTATGTTTAAATTAAATGTTCAGTAGTTTCTAAAATTCAATCCATGATGCAAACTCCATTATTCCCAACTCAGTTATCTGTGTGATAAGCTGTGCAAGAAGAAACCAGTCCTCCTCAGATGGTCTTGAATTCCACTAACATGGCCTGAGCTTTCCAAGCTGTGGAGGCCTGTGAAATATTTGTTGACTAAATGAATAAGTGAAAGGAACAAAGAAACAAAATACGAAAAACAGTGAAAACAACTTGGTAAGCAAACAATCTGATTAAAGTCATTCTCCTTGGGTGACTGGTTCAACATCTGCAGGCTTTACACAGAGCTAAAGATTCTTCCTCTGTGTCAGACTCCTTCATATTGTGAGACAGACTGTGAAGTCAGGAATGCTTAGGAGGGGCAATGACAGTTGCATTAAAACGTGGCACTTCCCAGTCCACTTCCATTAATGACATGAGTGAGCCCGTAGCATGAGGGCCCTGGTGTTTCTCAGTCTTCTTGTTTACCATGTTGAGAAGATCCAAGACTAACAAAGAATGATTATGTGGTGGTGTGAGACATTATCTGAAAAGCGCTTGTATTTTATTGTGTTCTTCTTTACTGGCTTGTGGAAAGGGAAAGGATTGCCTTTATGTGGTGCTCTGTGGTAAAACCTCTCCTTTCCTAAAATATATGTGTGTGAATTTCAAAGGAATTTCAGCTACACAAGTGGTAACCACTCCATATGATTTATTCTTGGATTTATCACATAAGGAATCAGAGGCCACACTCTTTGTATAATACAAAGCAGTTTTTGTCAGCTAAAGTTGGTCCTATACAGGCAGAATGAAGAGAAAATTTGATAGAATCATAGCCAGAATATTCAAGCCAAACAATTACTCTTGTCTGAATTATTCAGGATAAGAGATTTCTCCCTTTAAATAATGGCTTTATAGGGGCTATTTAAATAGCCCTATCAGTATTTCTAAGTGAGCCCTTATTTTAAAAATAGAGATAACATGTTTAAGAGAAGAGGGTAAATTTTTAAATACCAAGAAAATTAATTAAAAACAATAAAATAAAATGTTGAAATTCATTTATAGGGGGGAAAAGTACCAATTGAAGATATGGATCTTTCAGTGCCAAGAAACATAGAATTCTTTTTGGTTCTAATTTACCCGAAGAACCTTTTTGCTATCACTTAAAAGATTTTTATATAGTCAAAATCAATCTCTTACACTCCCTTGGACCATTTTGTTGATTTTTGACATCCCACATATGCAAAATCATTTACCCAAAGTGACTAGAGAAGTGGAAAAATTAGAGTTTCATGGTTTACGAATTGGAATTTATACAGATTTTACAGCTTTGCTTTTAAAGAAAGGAAAATGTTTTCTGCAGTTAAGAAATCACTCCAACAGATGGGTCTATCTCCTCTATTTTTATTTCTAGTTGGCTTATGGGTGAATTACCCTGGACATAGTTATAAATTTGAAATTATAGGAACTGCTGAGGGCTGATCTTTTTTTTCTGACTGTAAAATACAATGAGGACACAGCTGCAGCATCTAGAAAGTGAGGGAAGCTAAAACCATAAAAATAATACTGTTTCCTCTTCCTACTTTTGGATGCAAGCTCTGAAACGAGAGTACGTTTATCTGGTTTCCCATGATTTATAATGATTAATCTAAGGTCACATTCCCAGGAGAGTAATTAGCCAGTCAATTATTTCAGTGTGAATCCAGCATTTCTGATTAAGTATAATTTCACAATTAGCAGTGGCCAAACATTCAATAAAGCACAGTACAGGGTACAGGATATCTTTTTTTACTGGGTGGTGGGGAGGTGGGAGAAGGCAGAAATAGGACAGGAATAATTGGTTGATCTAACTCCACTGAAAAGAGATCATATGGGACAATTGTGAATCACATATTGAATATGAGCCAGCACCAAATTTCTATCTACTTATCTTTCCATATACGTGTTTGTTAGGTTTTTCCATGGGTTTTGTCTGCTACATGTTCCACCTATAACTATCTGCTTTGTACATTATCTTTAGCAAGTTTTTAATTGTGAGCTGACTCCTCTCTAACCTTTAATATATAGGGGCTACCCATTCTTCCCTGCCATTTCCCAATCACTTCCAATATACTGGTGTCAGAAACAGGGCTCTGAATAGCCGAATTAATCCTCTACTAAAATCATTTAAGAACTAACTCCCCAGAAGCCGTAAGATCAAACTGAGGCTTTTTAGCATTGTATTCGAGGATCTTCTTGGCCTGGACTTCTGGCCTTCCAGTTTGCTCTCCCATTGCTTCTTTTTTATGCTTTATGTTTCAGAAATACTAAGATGAATGGTAGTAGTAGAAATAGTTGTAGCAATAATATTAATAGTTGCAGTGACCATTTATTGAGCATCAGTTACATGAGAGATAAATATTACTTTATCTCATTTAATCCTTATAATAATACCACAAGGCAGATATTATTATTTCTATTTTATAACTAGCAGAAGTGAGGCTCTGAGATAGCAAGTAACTTGTTCAACAATGTACCGTTAATAAGTAGCAGAGGTAAGGTTCTTCTCTTAATCTCTTTGTTATACCCAGAAGATGCCATGTTATTTCATGCCTGTAGCTTTGTTACATTTCCTTCCATCTTACTACAATACCATTTACTGCCTTGTTCACTTTTTTAACTTTAAAAACTCTACTCATTCTTTAGGACTTTTTCCATGAAGTCTTCCCTGACCTGCCTCCCTGGGAAAAGATAATCAGTCTCCTTCCAGTTTTCCATGGTTCTATCCCAGATACACACACATGCACACACATCCATTATTCTGTTCATCATGGTCCCTTATAATAGTAACATCTATGTATGTAAATATATCTCCTTACTAAGCTGTGATAACTCTACACTAATCTTGGAACAACAAAAAATGTTCACCTAATGAACAGATAAATGAATGTGTTTTAAGAGCAGTAAAGGCACAGCTTTGGCATGAGGCATAGGCCATCAAAAGAGAGTTCTTCAACACAGAATAGCACTCAAGCAGCCTTGGCAGGCATTCCCATGTGTGATTTCGGATATCTCCTGCTTTCTTTCTTCACCACTTCCTATCAAGTTGGATCACAAATTTTTTTCTCAGCCCTAGGTTCTTGCTATGATCTTATTACGCCTTTATTTAAAACTCCTTTCTGACACTGGAAAAGAGTCAACTGTTGACTCCTCTCATTTTATGTCTACTGGATTCAGATAATCTCTCTACTTCCATTCCAAAGTTCTGACTTAAGTCTTTATTAGTGAACAAATATATATTGCTTAGCTAATATGTGCTAAAGATTGCTGGGTTGGAAAAACAAAACAAAACAAAACAGACAAGGCCTATGTTTTTTATGTAGCATACATTCTAGTGGTATAAACAAAAAAAGATATTAAAAAAACCAAAAAAATAAATAAGATAATTTCAGGCACAATTTTCTATTCCAATACAATAGCATACACCCCTCTCTAGCATGAGCTATGACTCTGCTTAGAAAATACAAAGCAATTGAAATATTAGCTTAATCTATGCAGAGGTATCTACACTTATGTCTAATTTTACATCATTATTAGTTTTCTAGAAAAAAATAAGGAACCAATAGATGGGTCAAATAAAAAACAAATATAATAGTAAGATGATAGATTTAAACCTAACCATAACAATAATTGCATTAAATGTAAAAGGTCTGAACTCCCCCAGTTAAAAGGCAGAGATCATTAGATTGGATTGAAAAACAAGAACTTTTTGCTGCCTACAAGTAATGTACATTAAATATTAAGAAAAAAATAGGCTTAAAGTAAAATACAACAAAAAAGAAATATCATGGTAATTCTTATCAAAGGAAACATAGAGTGACTATATCAATATCAAAATAGATGTAAGTGATAAGAGTTTACCAGGGATAAAAGAGGTCATTTCATAATGATAAAACAGTCAATGCAGAGTATTTTGTAATCCTAAACATTTATGTACCTAATAACAGAACTTCAAAATACATGTAGAAAAACTCATGGAAATGCAAGGAAAAATAGACAAATTCATAATTATAGTCAGATATTTCAATACCCTTTGTCAATAATTGATAGAATAAGGAGACAGAAAATTATATTATCAACACACTGACCTAAGTGACATATTTTGAATATATCATTAAAAAGCAATAGAATACCAATTATTTTTCAGTGCACATGGAAATATTACCAATATAGACCATATTCAAGGTATTAAAACAAGTCTCAGTAAATTAAAAAGTATCCAAGTCATATAAAGTATATTCTCTAGCTAAAATGCAATAAAATTAGAAATCAATAATAGAAATGTCTTAGAAATATTTCAAGTATATTTGGAAAGCAAATAATATACTTCTAAATAACCAATTCATCAAGGAGGAATTTAAAAGGGGAAATTGAAAGTATTTTTTTAAACTGAATATAAAGGAAAACACATCATATCAAAATGTATTAGTTGCCACTAAAAGAAAAAACACATAACACTAAAAATGTATATTAGAAATGCAGAAATATCTCAAATCAATAACCTCAACTTTCACTATAAGAGACTAGGAAATAAAAGAGAAAATGAAGCCCAAGGTAAGCATAAAAATGGAAACAACAAAAACCACAGTGGAAATCTATGAAACAGAAGACAGGGAAAAAAACAAAATCTGATTTTTTAGAAGAGCAATAAAATGAATAAAACTCTAGCCAAACTGATAGAGAGAAAAAGTAAGAAGACACAAACTACCATTGTCAAGCTTAAGAGAGGTGACATCATTATTGATTTCACAGATGTTAAAAGGAAAATAAGAAAATATTATGAATTTGACAACTTAGATGAAATGAAAAATGTGAAAAACAGAGAATACCAAAGCTTACTCAAGGAGAAATAGATAACCTGAATATCTCTATGTCTTTTAAGTAAATTAAATTAGTAGTAATAAGCAGTGATAATTAAATTAGTAGTAATAAGATCCTTCCCACAAAGAAAACTCCAAGCCCAGATAGCTTCACTAGTGAATTCTCCCAAGTATACACCATCTTTTCCAGAAAGTTGGAAAGGAATAAATAATTCCCAGCTCATTCTGTGAGGCTAACATTACTCTGATACCAAAACCTGACAAGGACATTAAAAGAAAACAAGGAGTTCTACTCAGCCACAAAAAACAATGGGGATCTAGCACCTCTTGTATTATCTTGGATAGAGCTGGAGCCCATTCTACTAAGTGAAGTATCACAAGAATGGAAAAATGAGCACCACATGTACTCACCATCAAATTGGTATTAACTGACTTAACTGATCAACACTTAAGTGCACGTATACTAGTAACATTCACCGGTGTCGGGCAGGTTGGGGGAAGAGGATGGGTATATTCAGACTTAATGGGCAGTACACGCTGTCTTGGGGATGGACACGCTTGAAGCTCTGACTCAGGTGGGGCAAAGGCAATATATGTAACCTAAATATTTGTACCCCCTAATATGCTGAAATAATAATAAAATAAATAAATAAGCTATGAAATCTGAAAAAAAACCCAAAATCCCTCATAAGCATAGATGCAAAAATTATTTTTTTAAAAAGTTAGCAAAATTAATCCAAGAATATATTAACAATCATGACCAAGTAATTAACTTTTAAAAATCAATATAATTCATCAAATTAACAAAATGAAATTAAATCATATAATTATCTCAATAGGCTCAGAAAAAGCATTTGTCCAAAATAATATCTATTCTTGATAAAAAATTCTCAGAAAACTAAAAATAGAACTGATAAAAGCTGTCTATGAAAAACCTACTGTTAACATCATACTTAATTACAAAAAACTGAATGTTTCTCCCACTAAGATTAGGAATAAGACAAGGATATACAGTGTCACTGCGTCTATTTGACAATGTACTAGAGGTTCAAACCTTTGCAACAAGACAAAATAAATAAATATAAGTTATCCAGATCTGACAGGTGAAAATTGTGCAAATACCATGATCATCTATGTAGAAAATAAGAATCTTCAAAATCCTGCGAGAGCTAGTGAGTTTAGCAATGTTGCAGGATGCAAGATAAATATATAGCTGCCAGCTGTATTGCTATATTCTAGCAACACTCAAATTTTAAAATAATAATATAATTCACAATAGCATAAAAATATACTTAGGGATAAATCTGGTGAAATATATGTAATACTTGTATACTGAAAACTACAAAACTTTGCTAAGAGAACTTTTAAAAGACCTAAATAAATGAAAGGGCATACATCAGGCATAAGTCAGTAGTTTCCATACTGTTAAGAGATCAATTCTCCCCAAAATGATCTGTAGATTTAGCAGAATTCTAATCAAAGTTTAAGTAGGAATTTTTGTGTTGAAATTGATAAGATCATTTTAAAATTTATATGGAAACGAACAGGCCCTAAAAGAGCCAAAACAACTTTGAAAAAGAGGAGCCAAGTTGGAAGACTAGCACTACTTGATTTTAAGACTTACCATGAAACTCAGTAAATCAGTGTGGTATTGGTGTAAAGACAGATGATAGATCAATGAACAGAATACAGTGTCCACAAATAGACCTGCACATAGAAATAAACAACTGCTTTTTGACAGAGGAGCAAAGGCAATTGAGTGAAGAAAAAATAGTCTTCAAATGGTTCTGGAACAACTGAAAATCCACATGCAAAAATATGAACTTCAATCCAAACTTCATGCCATTTATAAAAATTAACCCAAAATGAATGACAGACCTAAAGGCAAAACATAAAACTATGAAACTTCCAGGAAGAAAAAAACACAGGAGAAATCCTTTTTACTTTAGGATAGTCAAAGATTTCTTAGACATGACACCAAAGCCACAATTCATGAAATAAAAAAAAAATGATATTAAGATAAACTGAAAAAAATGATAATGTCATCAAAATTAAAATTATATTTTTTTCAAAAGTAACTGCTAAGAGAATAAAAAGATGAGCCACAGTCTTAGAGAAAATATTTGCAAATTCTTGTATCTGATAAAGGATTGTATCTAGAATATATGTTTAAAATTCTCAAAACTCAATAATAAGAAAACAACCCAACTTAAAAATGGGCAAAGCTTTGGATACTTCTCCAAAAAAGATACACAAATGAGAAGTAAGTATATGAAAGATGCCCAACATCATTAGTCTTTAGGGATCTGCAAGTTAAAAACACAATGATATTTGACTACACTAAAATTTAAAAATAGACAATGCAAGTTTTGGTGAGGATGTTGAATAACTAGCATTCTCATACACTGCTGGTGGGATGTACAAAGGTCTGTCTGGAAAGTATCCAGCCATTGTTATATTACATTGTCATGTTACATGGCTGGATACTTTCCAGACAAACCTCATAAAATTGTAAAATCACTTTGGAAAAACGTTTGGCAGTTTTTTTTTTTTTTTTTTTTTTTTT
>RJWJ010016856.1:9075-33971 GCA_004363605.1 Indri indri | reverse complement strand
AAAGAGGTTAGTTAACTTCAAAATTAACAAATACTTTTCATTTTTTGAAATTATTAAGCAAATAGTAGTTAGATTTTTACAAAATAATGTACATTTTAAGCATATCTAATTGAAGTTCCTTAAATGTGGTCTTATTTAATTATAGCTAAATTAATGTGGCTTTTCCTTCATAAAATTTAACTATCTGTTCTCACAGAGATAAAATTTTGGCTAACACCTGTCCCTGCGATAGCCAACACATTTTAGAATGATACAGCAAATACATACTGAATACCTCATGATTCAACTTTAGCTTGTTACAAAACTGACAATGCCATGTTGCATTTGCACAAATATAGTTAATATTTATAGCTTTTTGCAAACTGTCACTTAAAATAGTAACTTTAGCACAGAGATTTTGCTGATGCAAGATACAATGAAAAGAAATGAGAGCATGTGTATCTGTTAATACTTTTTTTTGTCTGTGCAATAAACCCTTCATGTTTTCCTGTCATGGAAACTTCACTCCAGAGACTTCACCAATGCGGATGGTTCATAAATTTTTATATTTTATCTCCCACTGATTGTCATCATGTTTCTTAGCCATATAAGATGTTTCTACTTCCTGTGTACCAGTTCCATTTAATATAATGTTATTGTAATGAACGAGTGCGATGTTCTTGGAATATAAAGATGATGAGTGTCCTTTAAGACCTGACAAAGCAAGGCATTTGATATAGACCTGAACAAGAGAGTTAAAAGAGTGAAAACACTCTGTTTTTCTTACTATGTGAATGTAAACTGCTTTTGATTTTCCATCCTGATCCAGAGGAGGGAAGAGTACTTGCTAAGTAGTTGTATATCAATTTCCAATGTCTGTGTTGATTTGCCTAAAGATACTACATATGAAACCACAAAGATTAATGTGATCACCATTTGATCACATTGTGTGATACTTGAATCATTTACCAAAACCTATCTGAATTTTCACAGCAGAGATGAAATAAATGGACATGAATATGATTTAAAAATAGCTGAAGAAAAGGGAGAAATGGAATGAAAATGAGGAAAAGAGAACAAGGACAAGAAGAACAAGAAGATGGCAGAATAAAGACATTTTCAGACATACAAAATTGAAAAATTTCTGATTTCACCACCAGCAGACCTGGACTATAAGAAATGCTAAAAGATGACATTCAGGCAGAAGGACAATGATTCCACATGATAATCTGTATTTACATAAAAGAATGCACAGCACTAGAAATGGTTACCAAATGGGTAAGTATATAAAATAAAATGCATGACAACAACAGGAAAAAGACTGGGAGGAGATAAATGGAAGTATTCTATTGTGAGGTATTTATACTATATATAAAGTGTTATGACACACTCTGAGGAAGACTATGTGATAAGTCAAAGTCAAAAATATACACTATAAACCCTAACACAACCACTAACATAATAAAACAAAGAGTTATAGTTTATAAGTCAATGAATTATATAAAACGAAATCATAAAATATTCCATTAATCCTAAAGGAGGAAGAAAATGAGAGAAAATAGATAAAATAACAGAGCAGGCAAAAAGAAAGCAAGTACAAAATTATAAACTCAAACCTAACCATATCAACAATCATATTAAATAGAAATGGTCTAAATACCCCCAGTATAATCAGGCATAAATTATCAAATTTGATAAAAAGCAAGACCCAACCATATGCTTCCTATTCGATACTCATTTTATTTTGTTTAATTTTTTTGTACATTTAAAATTTTTAAAAATTTCAATAGATTTAGGGGGAACCAGTGTTTTTTGTTACACGGATGACTTCTATAATGCTGAAGTCAGGGCTCTTGTTGTATCTATCACCAGCATAATGTACATTGTACCCTATAGGTCATTTTTATCCCTCACGCCCTTCTCATTCTCCCCCTTCTTATTTTCCAATGTTCATTACACCATTTTATGACCATATACACTCATCATTTAGCACCGACTTACAAAGGAGAACATATAGTATTTGTTTTTCTGTTCCTGAGATACTTCACTTAGGATAACGGTCTCCAGTTCCATCCAAGTAGCTGAAAAAGACATTATTTCATTTCTTTTTATGGCCGAGTAGCACTCCATGGTATATATATACCACATTTTCTTTATCCACTCATCAATTGATAAGTGCTTAGGTTGATTCCACATCTTCGTGATTGTGAATCGTGCTGCAATAAACATTCAGGAGCAGATGTCTTTTTGATATAATGACTTCTTTTCCTTTGGGTAGATACCCAGTAGTGGTATTGCTGGCTCAAATGGTAGGTCTACTTTCAGTTCTTTGAGGAATTTCTACAGTGTTTTCCACAGAGATTGTAGTAGTTTACATTCCCACTAACCATGTATAACTTCCCTTTTCACTGCATCTATGACAACATCTATTGTTTTTTGGCTTATTAATAATAGCCATTCTGACAGGGGTAAGGTGATACCTAATTGTGGTTTTAATTTGCAGCTTTCTCGTGATTAGTGATGTTGAACATTTTTTCATATGCTTGCTGGCCATTTGTATACCATCTTTTGGGGAAAAACGTCTCTTCATATCTTTTGCCCACTTTTTGATGGGGTTATTTGTTTTTTTCTTGCTGATGTGTTTGAGTTATTCGTAGATTCTGGATATTAACCCCTTGTTGGATGTATAGTTTGTGAATATATCCTTCCATTCTGTAGGTTTTCTATTTGTTGATTATTTCCTTTGCTGTGCAGAAACTTTTAAGTTTAATGAAGTCCCATTTATATATTTTTGTTGTTGCTTTATTTGTTTTTGGGGTCTTAGTAATAAATTCTTTGCCTAGGCCAACGTCCAAAAGAGTTTTCCTATATTTTCCTCTAAAAGTTTTATGGTTTCAGGTTTCACATTTAAATCTTTAATCCATCTTGAGTTAATTTTTGTATATGGTGAGAGAGATAGGGATGCAGTTTAATTCTTTTGCATATGATTATCCAATTTTCCCAGCACCATTTGTTGAAGAGGGCATCCATTCCCCAGTGCATAGTTTTGTCTTTGTCGCAAATCAGATGGTTGTAGCTCTATGGTTTTATTTCTGGGTTCTCTATTCTGTTCCATTGACCGATATGTCTACATTTACACCATTGTCATGCTGTTTTGGTGACTATAGCCTTGTAGAATTGAGTTCAGGTAATGGGATGCTTCCAGATTTGTTCTCTTTCCTTAAAATTTCTTTGGCTATTTGGGCTCTTTATTGATTCCATATGAAATTTGGGATTTTTCTCTAGTTCTGTGAAAAATGACAGTATTTTCATGGGAAGTGCACTAAATCTGTAAACCACTTTGTACAGTACGAACATTTTAATAATATTGATTTTTGCAATGCTTGAGCATTGGATGTTTTTCCATTCGTTTGTGTCATCAATGATTTCTTTTTATTTTATTTTATTTTTTATTTCACCATATCACAAGGGTACAAATGCTTACGTTACATATAGTGCCTTTGCCCAGCCCAAGTCAGAGCTTCAAGCATGTCCATCCCCCACATGGTGTGCACTGCACTCAAGGTGTGAATATACCCATAGCTTCCCCCCTCCCACCTGCCTGACAGCCAATGAATGTTACTATTATGTGCACATAAGCATTGATAAATTAATACCAATTTGATGGTGAGTACATGTGCTGCTGGTTTTTTCATATTTGTGATATTTCGCTTAGTAGAATGGGCTCCAACTCTATCCAGGATAATACAAGAGGTGCTAGGTCACCATTGTTTTTTGTGGCTGAGTAGAACTCCATGGTACGCATATAACACATTTTATTAATCCACTCATGTATTGAAGAGCACTTGGGTTGTTTCCACATCTTTGCAATTGTGAGTTGTGATGCTATAAACATTCAAGTGCAGATGTCTTTTTTATATAATGTCTTTTTTCCTTTGGGTAGATGGCCGGTAGTGGGATTGCTGGATCAAATGGTAGATCTACTTGTATCTCTTCGAGGTATCTCCATATTACTTTTCATAGAGGTTGTACTAGTTTGCAGTCCCAACAGCAGTGTATGAGTGTTCCTATCTCTCCACATCCATGCCAACATTTATCGTTTTGGGACTTTCTGATAAAAGCCATTCTCACTGGAGATAAGTGATATCTCATTCCGGTTTTGATTTGCATTTCCCTGATAATTAGAGATGTTGAGCATTTTTTAATATGTTTCTTGGCCATTAGTCTGTCTTATATTGAAAATCTTCTGTTCATGTTCTTTGCCCACTTTTCAATGGGGTCGTTTGATTTATTTCTTGTTGATTTTGCTGAGTTCTATATAGATTCTTGTTATCAGCCCTTTATCATTGTGTAGCATGTGAATATTTTTACCCATTCTGTAGGTTGTCTGTTTGCTCACGTGATAGTTTCCTTCACTGTGCAGAAGCTATTTAATTAGATCAGGTCCCATTTATTTATTTTTGTTGTAGCTGTGATTGCCTCTGGGGTCTTCTTGATAAATTCGTTGCTTAGGTCGATAGCTGTAAGAGTTTTTCCAGCATTTTCTTCTAGAATTCTTATGGTTTCATGCCTTAGGTTTAAGTCTGCTGTTCATTGTCAGTTCATTTTTGTGAGAGGCGAGAGGTGTTGGTCCTGTTTCAGTCTTCTACATGTGGCTACCCAATTTTCCCAGCATCTTTTATTGAATAGGAGTTCTTTTCCCCACTGTATGTTTTTGTCTGCTTTGTCAAAGATCAGATGGCTATATGAGGGTGGCTTTATGTCTGGGTTCTCTGCTATGTTCCATTGGTCTCTGTCTCTCATCTTGTGCCAGTGCCATGCTTTTTGGTTATTATAGTCTTGTAGTATAGCTTGATATCTGGTAAATTGATGCCTCCCAATTTGTTCTTTATGCTTAAAATTACTTTTGCTATATGGGGTCTTCTATGGTTCTGTATAAAGCATAGAATAATTTTTTCTAGATCTGTGAAAAATGATGTCGGTATTTTAATAGGGATTGCATTGAATCTGTAGATCACTTTGGGCAGTATAGACTTTTTTTTCTTTTTTTTTATTTTTATTTCAGCATATTATGGGGGTACAGATGTTTAGGTTACGTACATTTCCCTTACCCACCTCTCCCCCCCCCCGAGTCCGAGATTCAAGCATGTCCATCTCTCGGATGGTGTGCATTACACTCTTTGTGTATGCATATACCCATCCCATCCCCCCCTCCCCGATATCCAATAGATGTCATTCTCATATGTACACTTATGTGTTGATCAGTTAATACCAATTTGATGGTGAGTACATGTGGTGCTTGTTTTTCCATTCTTGGGATACTTCACTTGGTAGAATGCGTTCTAGCTCTATCCAGGAGTATACAACAGGTGATATATCACCATTGTTTCTTAAAGATGAATAGCATTCCATGGTATACATATACCACATTTTATTAATCCACTCATGCATTGATGGACACTTGGGTTGTTTCCACATCTTTGCAATTGTGAATTGTGCTGCTATAAACATTCAGGTGCACGTGTCGTTCTGATAGAGTATCATTTGACCTTTGGGGTAGATGCCCAGTAATGGGATTGCTGGATCGAATGGTACTTCTAATTGTATCTCTATAAGGCATCTCAATATTGCTTTCCACAGAGGTTGCACTAGTTTGCAGTCCCACCAGCAGTGTATGACTGTTCCTATCTCTCCACATCCATGCCAACATTTATTGTTTTGAGACTTTTTGATAAAGGCCAGTCTCACTGGAGAGAAGTGATATCTCATTGTGGTTTTGATTTGCATTTCCCTGATGATTAGAGATGCTGAGCATTTTTTCATATGTTTTTGGGCCATTACTCTGTCTTCTTTTGAAAAGTTTCTGTTCATGTCCTTTGCCCACTTTTTGATAGTGTTGTTTGACTTTTTCTTGTTGATTTTCCTGAGGTTTAAGTCTGCTGTTCATTGTGAGTTCATTTTTGTGAGAGGTGAAAGGTGTGGATCCTGGTTCAGTCTTCTACATGTGGCTATCCAGTTTTCCCAGCACCATTTATTGAATAAGGATTCTTTTCCCCAGTGTATGTTTTTGTCTGCTTTGTCAAAGATTTGGTGGCTATATGAGGATGGTTTTATATCTCGGTTCTCAGTTCGGTTCCACTGGTCAATGGCTCTATTTTTGTACCAGTACCAAGCTGTTTTGATTACTACAGCCTTATAATAAAGTTTGAAGTCTGGTAAGTTGATATCTACCATTTTGTTTTTACTGCCTAGAATTGTTTTTGCTATGCGGGGTCTTCTCTGGTTCCATACGAAGCATAGAATTATTTTTTCTACATCTGTGAAGAATGATGTTGGCGTTTTAATAGGGATTGCGTTGAATCTGTAAATCACTTTGGGTAGTATAGACATCTTAACAATGTTGATTCTGCCGACCCACGAGCATGGTATGGTTTTCCACCTGTTTATGTCCTCTGCAATTTCCTTCCTCAATGTTTCGTAGTTCTCCCTGTAGAGGTCTTTGACCTCCTTAGTTAAATATATTCCTAGATACTTTATTTTCTTTGTTGCTATTGTGAAGGGAATTGAGTCTTTGATTATGTTCTTGGTATGACTGCTATTGGCATATATGAAAGCCTCTGATTTGTGTGTATTGATTTTATATCCTGAGACTTTACTGAATTCATTTATCAATTCCAGAAGCCTCTTGGTTGAATCCATGGGGTTTTATAGATGTAATATCATGGCATCAGTGAATACTGAGAGTTTGATCTCTTCTGTTCCCATTCGTATGCCTTTAATTCCACTCTCTTGTTTGATTGCTGTTGCCAGGACTTCCAGCACTATGTTGAATAGAAGTGGCGATAGTGGGCAACCTTGTCTGGTTCCAGTTCTAAGTGGGAATGCTTTTAATTTTTCCCCATTCAGTATCACGTTGGCTGTGGGTTAGTCGTAAATGGCTTGTATCATTTTTAGGTAAGCCCCGTCTATGCCTATTTTGTTAAGCATTCTTATCATAAACTGGTGTCGAATTTTGTCAAATGCTTTTTCTGTGTCTATTGAGAGAATCACATGGTTTTTGTTTTTGCTTCTGTTTATGTGGTGAATTACGTTTCTAGATTTGCGTATGTTGAACCATCCCTGCATCTCTGGAATGAAGCCCACTTGGTCATGATTGATTATTTTCTTAATAAGCACCAGGATTTGGTTAGCTAGAATTTTGTTGAGAATTTTTGCATCTATATTCATAAGGGATATTGGTCTGTAGTTTTCTTTTTTTGTTGCGTTCTTTCCTGGGTTTGGCATCAGGGTTATGTTGGCTTCCAAAAATGTGCTGGGGAGGAATCCATCCTTCTCGATGCTGTGGAATAATTTCTGCAGGATAGGCACCAGTTCTTCTTTGTAGGTGTGGTAAAATTCGGGTGTGAAACCATCTGGTCCGGGACTTTTCTTTTTTGGAATGTTTTTTATTGCTGTTTCAATTTCGGTCCTTGATATTGTTCTGTTCAGGAATTCTATTTCTTCCTGGTTGAGCCAGCGAGGCTGTGTGTTTCTAAAAATTTGTCCATTTCCTCCACATTTTCAAGTTTGTGTGCATAGAGGTTTTTGTAATATTCATAAATTATATCTTGAATCTCCACAGCATCAGTTGTGACTTCTCCTTTTTTGTTCCTGATGGAGCTTATTAGGGATTTTTCTGTTCTGTTTTTCGTTATTTTAGCCAAAGGTGTGTCAATTTTATTTATTTTTTCAAAGAACAGTATAGACATTTTAACAATGTTGATTCTGCTGACCCACGAGCATGGTATGGTTTTCCACCTGTTTACGTCCTCTGCTATTTCCTTCCTCAGTGTTTCATAGTTCTCCCTGTAGAGGTCTTTTGCCTCCTTAGTTAAATATATTCCTAGATACTTTATTTTCTTTGTTGCTATTGTGAAGGGCATTTAGTCTTTGATTTGGTTCTCAGTTTGTCTGTTATTGGCGTATATGAATGCCTCTGATTTGTGTATATTGATTTTGTATCCTGAGACTTTACTGAATTCATTTATCAATTCCATGAGTCTCTTGGTTGAATCCTTGGGGTCGTCTAGATATAATATCATATCATCATCAAAGAGTGAGAGTTTGATCTCTTCTGCCCCCATTCGGACTCCTTTAATTCCACTCTCTTGTCTAATTGCAGTAGCAAGGAATTCCAGCACTATATTGAATAGAAGTGGAAATAATGTGCAACCTTGCCTGGTTCCAGTTCTAAGTGGCAATGCTTTCAATTTCTCCCCATTCAGTATGATGTTGGCTGTGGGTTTGTCATATATGGCTTGTATCATTTTTAGGTAAGCCCAGGCTGTGCTTATTTTGTTAAATGTTCTTATCATAAAAGCGTGTTGAAATTTGTCAAATGCTTTTTCTGCATCTATTGAGAGGAGCATATGGTCTTTGTTTTTGCTTCTATTTATATGGCGAATTACATTTATAGATTTGCATATGTTGAACCATCCCTGCGTCTCTGGTATGAAGCTTACTTGGTCGTGATGGATTATTTTCTTGATAAGCACCTGGATTCGGTTTGCTAGGATTTTGTTGAGAATTTTTGCGTCTATATTCATAAAGGGTATTCATCTGTAGTTTTCTTTTTTTGTTGAGTCCTTTCTTGGTTTTGCTATCAGGGCAATGTTGGCTTCATAAAACGTTCCAGTTCTTTGAGATGATTCATTAGACTGTTGATTGTTGATCTTTCTATGTTTTGGATGTAGATATTTATGGATTCAAATTTTCCTCTTAGGACTGCTTTACCTGTGTCCTGCAGATTTTGATTGATCTCCATCTTAATTTCCTCCTTAATCCAATAATCATTCAGCAGTAAGTTGTTTGGCTTCCATGACTTTGTGTAGAGATGAGAGTTTCTGTTGGAGTTGATTTCTAATTTTATCCCACTGTGGTCTGAGAAGATGCATGGTATGATTTCAACTTTTTAAAATTTGTTGAGACATGTTTTGTGGCCTAGGATATGGTCAGTCTTAGAGAATTTCCCATTAGCTGTTGAGAAAAGGTTTATATTCACTGGTTTTGGGGTAGAATGTTCTGTAAATGTCTGTCCTCCCCATTTTTTGTAGAGTTCTGTTTAAGTCCATTTTTTTTTGTTTGTTTTTCATTTGAAGGATCTTTCCTGTTCTGTCAGAGGGGTACTGAAATCCCTAGCTATTATGGTGCTGCTTTTTATCATTTTGTTTAGATCAAGTAGGATTTGCTTTATGAATCTAGGTGCACCTGAGTTACAGGCATAAATATTTAGATTTGTTATGTCTTCTTGTTGAATTGTACTCTTCGCCATTATATAGTGGCCATCTTTGTCTTTCATAACTTTTCTTGATTTCGAGACTAAGTCATCTGAAATCAGAACTGCTGTGCTAGCTTTCTTTTAGCTCCCATTTCCATGGAATATTGTTTTCCATCCCTTCACCTTGAGTGTTAATGCATTGTTGTGGGTGAGATGTGTTTCCTGAAGACAGGAAATACTTGGCTTGTGTATATTTATCCACTCAGCCAGCCTACGTCTCTTTAGTGTGCAGTTTGAGCCATTTACATTTATTGAAATAAATAATAAGTGGGGCAGATTTCTGTTCCTCGTGTTGAGTTGAACTTTGTTGCTTTGCTTTCTCTCTTGAGCCATTGTGGTATCTGGCCTTTGACCTTTAGCTTTTGGATGATTTTACACTGGTGAGTGTCTACTGTGCTGATCCGTGTGTACCGCTGTTCTGAGTTCTTCCTAGAGGGCAAGTCTTGTCTTGATGAATTCCTTCAGTGTTTGCTTGTCTGAGAAGGTCTTTGTTTCTCCTTCATATAAGAAACTTAGTTTTCCAAGATAAAAAATTCTAGGCTGGGCATTATTCTGTTTGAGAAGACTGAGAATGGGGCCCCAGTCTCTTCTGGCTTGTAAGGTCTCAGTTGAGAAGCCCGTAGTTAGTTTAATGGATTTTCCTTTGTAGGTTACCTGCTACTTTCACCTTATGGCTCATAGGAGGACCTCTTCTGTGTTTATTTTGGCCAGTCTG
This sequence comes from Indri indri, assembly GCA_004363605.1. Lineage (NCBI taxonomy): Eukaryota > Metazoa > Chordata > Mammalia > Primates > Indriidae > Indri > Indri indri. The sequence continues at coordinate 23,961 of RJWJ010016856.1, read as the reverse complement.
ATGACTATGTGTCCTGGTGTCGTACTGTTTGTAATGAATCTCCCAGGAGTCATTTGAGCTTCTTGTACCTGCATATCTACATTTCTAGCAAGGCCAGGTAAATTTGCCTCCATTATATCCTCAAATATTTTATCCAACTCTTGTGTATTTTCTTCTTCACCTTCAGGGAAGCCTATGAATCTTATGTTAGGCCGCTTCACATAATCCCACATTTCTTGTAGACTTTGCTCTTTTCTCTTATTTCTCTGCTCTATCTCTGCGACTGAATTGTTTAATTTAAAGGTGTTATCTTCAATCCCTGAGGTTCTTTCTTCTGCTTCACCTAGCCTATTCTTGAGGCTTTCCACTGTGTTTCATAATTCCTTGAATAAAGTCTTCATTTCCAGAAGTTCTGTTTGATTTTTCTTTAATATATCAATTTCTTTAGTGAATTTTTCTTTCATGTCCTGGATTTGTGTGTGTGTGTGTGTGTGTGTGTGTGTGTGTGTGTGTGTGGTTTCTTTGTGTTGGGTATCCATTTTCTCTTGCATTTCATTGAGTTTTCTTACAATCCATGTTCAAAATTCTTCTGTCATTTCAGTGTTCTGATTTTGGTTTTTATCCATTGCTAGAGAGCTGGTGTTCCCTTTTGGGGGTGTCCTTTTAGTTCGATTCTTCATACTTCCAGAGTTCTTTCATTGATTCCTTCCCATCTGGAGCAGCTGTTGCTTCTTACATTTGGATTTTTGTTTAGATAACAACATGCCCAGTTTAGTCTCTTAGCCAATAGGTGCTGCTTGTGTGTGGGAATTGACCACAAGCACCACATGATGCTTATGGGTGGTAATCGACCACAAGCACCATATGATGAGTTAGTAAATGCAGTAAAAGGGAGTACAAATTGACCTCCCTGTCAGTAGGTGGCACTTGCTAGGAGGAGCAAGCTACAATGTTATTTTTGGGTCCTGTGACCAGCTCTAGTCCCTCTAGAGAGGCACTCTAGTGCCTCAGGTGGTGGGCAGGACCCTGGGACTTCCAGGTGTGTCCTTATTCTACACCTCAGCAGAGGTGGGTGGGGGAGTGAGGCTAGGTGGGGCTGGGTTGGGTGGGTGTGCCCTCAAGATCCACAAATGCTTTTAGCAGGGGTCAAAGTTCTATTCCCTGCCTCTGGGCAAAGCTGCCAGGGAAGGGCTGAAGTGGCCTCACTCAACCAGTGGTGGGGCTGTCTGAGACCTGTAGTCTGGCAGTCTGGAGCAGGTCTTGCTCCTTTCCCCCCTCCCTTATTCCATGGTCTTTTCCTGGACTCTGCCATCAGGCAGGACCTCAAGCCAACTGAGCTCCCCCTTGACCGTGTTGTGGGCCAGGAGGGTTCCTGCTCAAGATCATGGCCTGAGCTGGGAGCGAGGACTTCCCGTGGGAGGAGGGGTGCCCCTTGAGCACACTGCATCTAGGACCCACTCTGATATGCCCCTGAAGGCACACACACCTCAGTAGTCTAATTCACAAATATCCCTTTTGTGCCCCCAGGCAATTTGATTGATACCTGGGTGTATGTAATCTGGTCTGCAATCTTGTCCCCTGGGCCCCAGAGATCAATGCCTCACCATGCCAGGGAGAGGAATGCTGGTCCCAAGTTACCCACAGAGTATCCAAGCTAGATCAATGTCTCTCCACCTTGGGGTTTGCCCCACTCTGCTGGAGTCACTGGGCAAGCCACGCCAGGAAGGGCCAGCAGGTAGGGAGCTCACAATCTGAGCACCCCTCAGTCCACTGCAGGGTTCCAAAAGGAAAGGTCCCATTCCCTGTGGATGCCTCCAGGTGGTGGCTAAATTGTCTCCTTGGTAGCTGCGGGCAGGGGAAGGGAAGAAGAGAATGAAGCAATATGGCACCTGCCAATTGACTCAGGTCTGTGGAGAGGAGGTGCCCCGAGGGAGCTGGGAGCCTGGTGCCCTGTCTGCAAGAGGCTCTCCACTCACCGGTGGCAGTAATCTCTGGGGTGGTGTTGGCAGGTCTCTCCAGTAGCTTGGGAGCCCACCAGCAATCCAAAATGCAAGGGAGGGGAATTTGAACTGCTCCACCTACCCTTCTAGCTGGTGTCCAAGCCTCTTGGGGCTTAATTCCTGCCAATGCCTTTCTCCTTCCAGTTCTGCTCCACAACCTCTTCCCATGAATCTCCTGTAGGTTCAGGTGCCCCTCCTTCCAAATCTCATCCAATCTATGTTTGTCTGCCTGTTTGTTTTTTTACCTCTTTCTTACAATTTCTCCTTCTCACAGAGATGCTCTGGCTGGAGGTGTTTCTTGTCTGCTGTCTTGTCTGCTCCCCTTTATTCTGCCAGATACACATTCCCAACAGTCTGTTCCCACTTCAGCTCACGGGATATGGTTGCATCCAGCTCCTGGGGTGAGGGGTGGGAGTCTCAATGCTACCCTTTATTTCTTTCTCATGCCTGATTGCTCCGGCTAGGACTTCTAGTACTATGTTGAATAGAAGCGGTAACAGTGGGCATCCTTGTCTTCTTCCAGTTCTCAGGGGGAGTGCTTTCAACTTTTCCCCATTCAGTATGATGTTGGCTGTGGGTTCATATATCGCTTTTACTATTTTGAGGTGTGTTCCTTGTATGCCTAATTTGTTGAGGGTTTTTATCATGAAGTCGTGCTGGATTTTATCAAATGATTTTTCTGCATTTCTTGAGATGATCATATGGGGTTTTCTTTAACTATGTTTATGTGCTGAATCAAATGTATTGATTTGCATATATTGAACCATTCTTTCATCCCTAGGATAAAACCCACTTGATTATGGCAAATTATCTTTTTGATGTGAGGTTGGATTTGGTTTGCTAGTATTTTCTTGAGGATTTTTTCATCTATGTTCATGAGGGATATTGGTCTGTAGTTTTATTTTTTTGTTGTATCCTTTCTTGGATTTGGTATCAGGGCGATACTGACTTTATAGAATGAGTTAGGAAAGATTCCCTCCTTCTCGATATACGGAACAGTAGAAATGCACTTTAAATATAAAGAGAAAAAGGTTAAAGTAAAAGGATGGAACATGCTAATTCTAGTAAGCTAGAGTGGCTGTATTAATTCAGAAAAAGTAGATTTTAAAGCAAAGAAGATAACCAGGGATCTTTTTAAAAGGTCATTTCATAACAATAAAGGCATCAATTAATCAAGAAGGCATAACAATCCCAAATGTTTATGCACCTAATGACAGAGCTTAAAATACACAAAGCAAAACTGATAAAACAACAAAGAGAAATAAATAAATCAACAATTACAGTCATATTTCAATAGCCGTCTCAATAATTGATAACTTGGTAGAAAAACAGCAAAGACATAGTAGACGAACTGCACTATTGACCAACTTGACCTGATTTATATTTATGACCTCCTCTATCCAACATCCACAGAATATGTGTTCTTCTCAAGTGCACACAGAACATTTATCAAGATAGGCCTTATTCTGAGCTGTAAAGTGAGGTCTCAAGAAATTCAAAAGTATTTAAGCCATACAAAATATGTTCTCTGACCACAATGAAATTTAATTTGAAGCCATAACAAAAAGGTCATTGGAAACTCCTCCAAATATTTCGAAACTAAATAATACACTTCTAAGTAACCCCCAAATCATAGAAGTAATCAAAAGGAAAATTAGAAAGTTTTTGAACTGAATGAAAATGAAAATACAATCTATCAGAATTTGTGGGATGCCGTTAAAGCAGTACTTAAGGGGAAAGTTACAATACTAAATATATATATATATATATTAGAAAAGAATAGACTCAAATCAATGGCCTCACTTTCCATCTAAGAAAATAGATAGAGAAGAGCACATTAAAACCAGAGTAAGTAGCATAAAATAAATAATGAAGATCAGTGCAAAACTCAATGAAATAGAAAACAGAGAAAATCAATGAAACCAAAATGTGATTCTTAGAGAAGATCAATGAAGTTGATAAACCTAGAGGTTTATCAGGGGAAAACAAATAGATTATACAAATTACAATATCATAAAAAAGAGAAGTGACATTGCAGATTCTACAGATATTAAAAATAATAAGGGAGGAGAGAGGAGTGAGGATTGACTGCTAGTGGGTATGAGATTTCTTTTGATAGTGATGAAAATTTTCTGGAATTAGATGGTGGTGATGGTGCTCAATTATGTCAAGATACTAAAATATACTAAATTGTATTATTTTCTAAAATGTATGTAGTATGTGAATTATATCTAAAGTTAAAAATCAAGAAATAATATATGAACAATGTAATACCAATAAATTTGACAGCTTACATGAAATGAAAAAATTCCTTGAAGGACACAATTTACCAAAACTTACTGAAAAATAGATAACATGAATAGCCTTTTAAAGAAGTTGAATTTGTAGTGACAGTGCTTTCTATAAAGAAAACTTGAGGCCTAGATAGCTTCGCTGGTAAATTATACCAAATATTTAAAGAAGAAATAATATAAATTATTGCATATTCTTCCCCAAAATAGAAGGATATGGAATACTTCCCAACTCATTCTATCAGGCCAGGATTACCATGAAACCAGACAAAAACATTACAAGAAAAGAAAACTACAGACCAATATCTCTCATGAACATAGATGTAAGATTTCTAAAAACAAAAAAAAAACTAGCAGATCTAATTAAATATATTAAAAGAATAACAAATAACCAAGTGGGGTTAATTCCAAGAATTCAGGGTTGGTTAAGCATTTAAAAATCAAACAGTGATCCAACAAAATGCTGACAAATAAAAATAAAGTAGGGGGGAGGAAAAATGGCAGATTAGGGGTGACCTCCTTGCTCTCTGCTCCCAGAGTAGGAGGTGAAGAACGCAGACAACCGCATGAGAGTGAACTGTTCTCCCACAGGATCAGCTTCGTGAATCTGCAGAGAAGCAGCGAGGGACAAGCAGCGCTGGGGGAAAAAAAATGGTGAATCGGAGAATAGACCACAAAATCCGGAGAGTGCGAGATACACGGTAGGGGATAGAGCGTGGAACAGCCATGCCCGTTGGCCGACCGGGGCAGTGTGATCTGACCCACAGGAGGACGACTCTTCCTCCACCGACCTCCACACCCACGCAAGCATGGAAGCGCCCGAAGTCAGTGCAAAGTGATAGCCGACAGGCTGTGTGGAGTAGAGACAGGAGCGGGAATCATTTTTTTTTTTTTTTGAGACAGAATCTCACTCTATTGCCCTGGCTAGAGTGCTGTGGTGTCAGCCTAGCTCACAGCAACCTCAAACTCCTGGGCTCAAGCGATCCTACTGCCTCAGCCTCCCGAGTAGCTGGGACTACAGGCATGTGCTGCCAAGCCCAGCTAATTTTTTTTTATATATTTTTAGTTGTCCAGCGAATTTCTTTCTATTTTTTTGGTAGAGATGGGGTCTCACTCTTGCTTAGGCTGGTCATGAACTCCTGAGCTCAAAGGATCTGCCCACGTCGGCCTCCCAGAGTGGTAGGATTACAGGTGTGAGCCACCGCGCCCAGCCGCGGGAATCATTTTGAACTCTCCTGTGCGCTGTGCTAGGTCTGCTTTGGGCAGGGGAGGGACTGGTTGGAGCAGACACTTCCTGGTTCGGACACTTCCCAGTTCCACAGGAGAGAGCTTGGAGACAGGCTTCTCACTTCAGGAGACCACCAGGACCAGATCAAGGGAGGTGAACACCATAAAGGAGGCTCTGCCCTCGGACATCACTGAAGATTTGGCCAGCACAGGGTGAGACAGAGTACAGGTACCCTCCTACTGATAAGTCGCGCATCAGTGTGTTAGGGAAACAGTGAGCACAACAGGCAGCTCTTAGAGACAGCATGCCAAACCCAGCTCCCGATACCCGCCCATGCAGTCGCCTCCCGTGCTGACTCTCAGTGGGTGGGCAGCCACCATTTTGGGAGTCCATGGCCTAAAATAACCGGGGCCTGTTGCCCAGGCAATGGTCTGAGGCATCACCCCTGCCTCTGCCTGGCAGAGCTAGTCCCACCCTTCGAGGAGGAGAATAATGAGAGAAGCCACTTTCTCTCCCAACCCTGCAGACGGTCTTTTCGAGCTGGTGGCTAAAGCTCCGCCTTTGAAAAGGTGGAAGAGGGAGAGAGGTCGCTTTCTTGGCTGAGTTGCCAGGTGGTCTCGGGCGGCCCCTGTTCCACCCAGCCACCGGCGCTTCGCGCCAAAAAGATGGAGTACTGAAGGAGGCCACTTTTTGAGCCATGACCCGGAGCGACATAACCACCCCCACTTCCAGGCGACTCGGCCCTCCCCTAAGCTTAGCGCCAAAGGGACTGACTCCGCCCCTCGGTGAGTAGCAAAAGGGGTCGCTTTGTTTGTTTTGTTTTGTTTTTTGTTGTTTTATGAGACCTGCGAACGCTGCCGCCCCTTTGTTTCATCTCCACAACTGGGCTACTTTGCACCAAAGAGACAGATCGCACCCCTAAGAGTGTGCAGTAACCAAGGAGGCTGCTTTTCAAGATGAGACAGGCCGTAACCTCTTTGCTGCGACTTGGTAGCTGGTGCCACCTGCCAAATGGACAGACTCCACAACAGGAAGGACCGAGTAGTGAAGGAGGCTGTTTTCCCAGCTGGGACCTGCGGCCACCTCTTTGCTGTGACTTGATAGCCAGGGCTCCTGCCAAAGAAATATTTCCCCCTCCCTTGGAAGTGCAGAGTGGCAAGGGAAGCTGCTTTCTGGGCTGAGACCTGCAGGGGTTGCGGACGGCCCTTGGCTGCGATCAGGCCACTGGTATTTCGTACCAAAGGGACTGACCCCATATCTGCAGGGGAGGAGTAGCAGGGCAGGCTGCTTTCTGGTCTGGGTCCCTCAGTGGCCTTGGGCAGGGCTTCTCCAGCAGCCCTGAGGTGTGCACTTCCTACCAACTAGACAAACCCTGCCCTTCGAGGGGTGGAGTAATGAGGGTAGCCACTTCCTGAGCTGAGACACCTGTTAGCCCCAGGAAGTGCCCTTCCCCCAGTCCTGTGGGTTATCTTCCCCTCTGGCAGGACAAAGCCCGCCCTTGGAGGAGGGGGGAAATGAGAGAAGATGTTTTCCGGGCTGGGTCTTGCAGCAGTCTCAGCCAAAGCCCCTCCCCCAGCCCTCCAGGACAGACTCCGCCCTTGAAGGAAGGGAGAAAGGAAAAAAGTCGGTTTCCCCACATGACAAGCTTGAATCTGTGTGACCTTGGATCTAATCAAAAGGGGACAGATTGTTGACTTGGTAAAGCTGATTGGTTTTGATTATCTGATAAGACCATAACACAAGGGCTTTCTCTTGGTGCCCAGGCTGTTGCCATCTTAGGGGCTCGTGGTCTGGGAAGGAAAATCTCAACCAGAGTCCTTAGCAATTGCACCAGTTGACACACCCATCAGGAGCTGCTCCACAAGAGTGGCGAAAGAGCCCTGAATAACATGTTACCAGCTCTCTCCTAGCTGCAGATCAAGCAACCTCTGAAGTCTACTCTCTTAGGCTCACAAATACCTTTTGCTCTTCTCACCCCATCTAAAGTGGCAACAGGGCCCAAGTAACCCTTGGGAGTGGCATGACATTCCCCAAAGACTGAGGCACCTGTATGTCCCATTTGGGGGTTTAGAGTTCAATAAAAAGGTATTGGAATACCTTTATAACCAACCCCTCCACGCAAAACACAAGCAACAAAAGAGAGAGTAACCTCATAGCCCAACACAGTGCCTTCCACCTCAAACAAGTAGTCGATAGCAGAGTCACACACACAAAAGTGATCCAACTCCTGGGAATATAAGCAAGGGAAAGAAACTCACTAATCTCCATAAGCAGAAGGTGAAGACAACAGGCCAGAGATAACCCAACAGGCTGAAACTCCTCTAAGATAATACAGGACCAGAGCACATCTCCTCAGCTCTGCCAAGGAATATCCCTTTGGAGTTCCAAAATTAAGTCCATAAGCCAGTCCCAGCACTCCCAGTTCTTGACAAAGTACCCTGATGAGAAAGAATCAATGAAAGAACACAGGAAACATGAAAGATCAGACAGAAAAGTAACCTCCAAAAGAAAATATTCAATCTTCATCAATTGATGCCAATGTACATGATATTATTAAACTGACAGAGGAAGAATTCTGAATATGGATTGTAAGGAAACTCAATGTAATTGAAAAGAAAATAGAATCCCAACATAAAGAAACTGCAAGAACAATGCAGGAAATGAATGAAAAATTCTCCAAAGAAATTGAAATACTATGGAAAAACCAAGCAGAAATCTTGGCAATGAAGGAGGAATTCAAGGAACTTCAAAACACAGTGGATAGTCTCAAGAATAGAATGGATCATGCATAGGAAAGAATCTCAGAGCTTGAAGATAATGCCTACGTGCTAAACAAATCGGATGAAGAAAAAGAACGCAGAAGCAAGAGACAAGACCAAAACTTACAAGAAATGTGGGATTTTGTAAAGAAATCGAATCTTAGGATCATTGGTCTTCCAGAGGGAGAAAAAGAAGATGCACAAGGGCTGGAAAACTTATTTCATGGAATACTGGAGGAAAATATGCCAGGCCTGGCCAGAAATCTGGATATCCAGATACAAGAAGCACACAGAACTCCTGGGAGACTCAATGTGAAAAGGCAATCACCATGTCACATAGTTATTAGGCTGACCAAAGTAAAGATGAAAGAAGCAATTCTCCGAGCAGTGAGACGAAAGCAACAAATAAACTACAAAGGAAAGCCTACCAGACTAACTATTGATTTCTCAACTGAAACCTTACAAGCCAGGCGGGATTGGGTCCCTACCCTTAATCTACTAAAACAGAATAATGCCCAACCTAGAATTCTTTATCCGGCAATATTACCTTTCATCTAGAGGGAGTAATAAAGTCCTTCCCAGACAAGCAATCACTGATGGAATTTGCAAAGACCAGACCAGCCCTACAGGAAGTACTCAGACCTGCATTACACACTGAACAGCGCAATAGACACTCTTCAAAGTAAAATCATTCAAGAGTTAAAGGCTAGAACGTGGAATTCATGATGGCTCAAGGAGCAAAACAAAACAACAGGATTTCACCCAACAATATGAATGGAAATCTACCTCAAATCTCAATCCTCTCAATAAATGCGAATGACTTAAACTGTCCTCTGAAGAGACATAGACTTCCAGAGTGGATAAAAATCCACAAGCCTAGTATCTGCTGTCTACAGGAAATGCATCTAACCCACAAAGATGCCTTCAGACTAAAAGTCAAGGGATGGTAAACTATCATTCAGGCAAATGGAAAGCAAAAGAAAGCAGGGGTAGCTACAGTACTTTTAGATAACCTAAGCTTTAAAATAGCAAAAGTAAAAAAGGACAAAGATGGCAATTATATAATGGTGAAGGGGAAGATCCAACAAGAAGAATTAACAATTCTTAATATTTATGCACCGAATGCAGGAGCACCCAGTTACATAAAGCAAACCTTGTCTGATCCAAATAGCATGATAAACAACAGTGCCATAGCAGCAGGGGACTTGAACACTCTACTGAATGAACTGGGCATATCTTCCAAACAGAAAATAAGCAAAGAAATAATGGACTTAAACAGAGCTCTAGAACAAAAGGGTCTGACAGATCTCTACAGAACATTCCACCCAAATAAAGCCGAATTTACATTCTCCTCATCAGCCCATGGAACTTTCACCAAAACTGATCACATACTAGGCCACAAATCAGACCTCAACAAATTCAGAAATATAGAAATTATACTGTGTACTTTCTCAGACCATAGTGGTATAAAATTAGAGTTCAATTCCAACAAAAATACTCGCCACCTCACAAAGTCATGGAAATTATACAATCTATTGTTGACTAACTATTAGGTCAAGGAGGAAATACAGAGGGAAATCAAGAACTTCTTTGAACTAAATGAGAATGGAGAAACAAGTTATCAAAACCTGTGGGATACAGCAAAAGCATATCTGAGAGGAAAACTAATAGCAATAAATGCTCATATCCAAAAAACAGAAAGTTTAGAAATTGACAACCTAATAAACAGACTCAAGGAATTGGAAAAGGAAGAGCAATCCAATTCCAATCCTAGTAGAAGAAAAGAAATAACTAAGATTAAAGCAGAAATAAATGAAATTGAGAACAAGGGAATTATATGGAAGATCAACAAAACCAAAAGCTGGTTTTTCAAAAAGATAAACAAAATTGACAGCCCTCTTGCTAGATTGACTAGAATCCAAAGGGAAAGGACTCTAATAAACTCAATCAAAAATGAAAAAAGAGAAGTCACAACAGACACCACGGAAATACAAAACATTATTTTTGATTACTATAAAAACCTAAACGCCCAAAAACTACATAATGAAGAGGAAATGGACAAATTCCTGGAAACATACAACCCCCCTAAGTTCACCCAGGAGGTAACAGAATATCTGAATAGACCAATCTCAAGCTCAGAAATTGGAGCAGCAATTAAAAACCTCCCAGAATGGAAAAGTCCCAGACCAGATGGTTATACTTCAGAGTTTTACCAAACATTCAGAGACGAACTCATACCTATACTACAGAAATTATTCCACAATATTGAGAAAGATGGTATTCTTCCTAATTCATTCTACAAAGCCAACATCATCTTGATACCAAAGCCAGGAAAGGACACAACAAAAAAAGAAAACTTCAGACCAATATCTCTCATAAATATAGATGCAAAAATCCTCAACAAAATTTTAGCAAATAGAATTCAGCAGCATATCAAAAAAATAATTCACCATGACCAGGTGGGCTTTATTCCAGGATGCCAGCCTGGTTTAACATACAAAAATCTATAAATGCAATTTGCCACATAAATAAAAGCCAAAACAAAGACCATATGATTCTCTCAATAGATGCAGAAAAAGCATTTGACAAAGTCCAACACACCTTTATGATAAAAACTCTCAACAAAATAGGCACGGATGGCTCATTCCTTAAAATTATCAGGTCCATTTATGACAAACCCACTGCCAATATCATACTGAATGGGGAAAAATTGAAACCATTCCCACTTAGAACTGGAACAAGACAAGATTTCCCACTATCTCCACTTCTATTCAACATAGTGCTCGATATCCTCGCTACAGCAATTAGGCAAGAGAGGGGTATTAAGAGTGTCCAGATGGGGGCAGATGAGATCAAACTCTCTCTCTTTGCTGATGATATGATATTATATCTAGAAAACCCCAAGGATTCATCCAAGAGACTCCTAGAATTGATAAATGAATTCTGTAATGTCTCAGGATACAAAATCAATACACACAAATCAGAGGCATTCATATACGCCAATAACAGTCAAGCTGAAATTCAAATCAAAAACACAATACCTTTTACAATAGCCTCAAAGAAAATTAAATATCTAGGAATATATTTAATGAAATATGTGAGAGATATATACAGGGAGAACTATGAAACACTAAGAAAAGAGATTGTAGAAGATGTAAACAGATGGAAAATCTACCTTGCTCATGGATTGGTAGAATCAATATAGTTACAATGTCCATAGTATCTAAAGTGATCTACAGAATTAATGCAATCCCTATCAAAGCACCATCATCATTCTTTACAGATCTAGAGAAAATAATTATACGCTTTGTATGGAACCAGAGAAGACCTCATACAGCCAAAGAAATCTTAAGTAAAAAGAATAAACTGGGAGGTATCAGTCTACCAGACTTCAAGCTGTACTACAAGGCTATAGTAACTGAAACAACATGGTACTGGCACAAGAATAGAGACATAGACCTCTGGAACAGGACTGAGAATCCAGAGATGAAATCATCTGCATATGGTAATCTAATCTTTGACGAAGCAGACAAAAATATACACTGGGGAAAAGAATCTCTTTTCAATAAATGGTGCTAGGAAAACTGGATAGCTACATGTAGAAGAATGAAACTGGATCCCCACCTCTCACCTCTCAAAAAAATCAATTCAAGATGGATAACAGACTTAAACCTAAGGCATGAAACCTTAAGAATTCTAAAACAAGATGTTGGGAAGACCCTTTCAGACATCGGCCTAGACAAGGAATTCTTGAAGAAGACCCCCAAAGCAATCACTGCAGCAACAAAAATAAATAAATGGGATCTGATCCAATTAAAAAATTTTGCATGGCCAAGGAAACTATCATTAGAGCAAATAGCCCACAGAATGGGAGAAAATATTTCCTCTCTACCCATCTGATAAAGGGCTGATAACTAGAATCTATCTAGAACTTAAAAAAAATCAACAAGAAAAAATCAAACAACCCCATCAACAAATGGGCAAAGGACATGAACAGAAACTTTTCAAAAGAAGACAGAAGAATGGCCAGCAAACATACAAAAAATTCTCAACATCTCTAATCATTAGAGAAATGCAAATCAAAACCACAATGGGATATCACCTAATCGCAGTGAGATAAGCCTCTATCAAAAAAATCCCAAAACAACAAATGCTAGCAAGGATGTGGAGAGATAGGAACACTCTCACAGTGCTGGTGACACTGCAAATTAGTGCAACCTCTGTGGAAAAGAATTTGGGGATACCTCAAAGAGCTAAAAATAGAAATACCATTCAATACAGCAATAGCACTATTAGGCATCTACCCAAAAGAGCAAAGATATGCTATAATAGAGACATCTGCACCCGAATGTTTATGGCAGCACAATTCACTATTGCAAGGATGTGGAAACAACCCAAGTGCCCATCAATTCATGAGTGGATTATTAAAATTTGGTATATGTATACAATGGAATATTAATCATAAGAAACAACAGTGACTAGCATCTCTTATATTTTCCTAGATTGATCTTAAGGCCATTATCCGAAGTGAGGTATCACAAGACTGGAAAAATGGGCTCCATTTGTATTTGCCATGAAATTAGTACTAACTGACGAACACTAGAGTGCTCACATGGCAGTAATATTCTCCAGGGATTGGGGGATGGGGGGTAAACCCACAACTAAAGGACATGGGGAGCATTGTAGAGGGGAAGGGCTCACTTGGGTGAGGCAAAGACATAAAATGTAACCATAATGTTTGTACCCTCATAATACCCTGAAATAAAAAAAAGATAAAAAAAATAAAGTAAGAGGATTGACACTACACAACCTCCAGAATTATTATAAAGCTACAGTAATCAAGATAGTATGGTATTTGCAAAAGAATAGACAAGTAGGGCAATGAAAGAGAATAGAGGGCCCAGTAATAGATTTACACAAATTGATTGACAAGTGGGCCAAGGCGATTCAAAAGAGAAAGAATAAGTGTTTTCAAAGATGGTCTAGGATAATGGGACATCCACATACATGAAAAAAAAAAGAATATGAACAAGACCTCACAATTTTCACAAAAATTAAATAAAATGAATCGTAAACTTAATATAAAATTCAACATCACAAAATTTCTAGAAAATAACATAAGGGAAAAATCTAGGTGACCTTGGCTTTGCAACGAATTTTTAGATACGACCCAAAGGCACAATCCAAGAAAGGAGAAAGTTGATAAACTGGACTTCATTACAATTAAAAACGGCTGCTCTGTGAAAGACACTGTCAAGGGAATGAAAAGACAAGCCACAAACAAGAAGATATTTGCAAAAGACATATCTGATAAAAGATTGTTATCCAAAATACACAAAAACTCTTAAATCTCAGCTATAAGAAAATGAATAACCCTCCTTAAAAAGTGGGCAAAAGACCTATAGCAGACTCCTCACCAATGAAAATATACAGATGGCACATAAGCATATGCAAAGATGCTCAACATCATAAGTCATTAGGAAATTGCAAATTAAAGCAAGAAGATACCACTACATACCTCTTAGAATGACCAAAATCTGAAACACTAACACCACCACATGCCAGCAAGGATGTGAAGCAACAGGAACTCTCGTCTGTTGCTGGTGGGAATTCAAAATGGTATATCCACTTTGGAAGACAGTTTGGCAGTTTCTTCCAAAACCAAACATACTATTACCATATGATCTAGCAATTGTGCTCCTTGGTATTTACCCAAATGAGTTGAAAACTTATGTCCACACAAAAATCTGCACACAAATGTTTACAGCAGCCTTATTCATAATTGCCAAAATCTGGAAGCAACCAAGCTGTCCCTCAGTAGATGAGTGGATAAACAAACCGTGGTACATCCATTTAATGGAATGCTATTCAATAATAAAAAGAAATGAGCTATTGAGCCATCAAAAGACATGGAAGAAAATGCATATCACAAAGCAAAGAAAGCCAATCTGAAAAGGCTGCATACTGTATGATTCTAATTATATGACATTCTGTAAAAAGTAAAGCTATAGATTTACAGGGGTAAGGGAAGAATAGGTGAAGCACAGGGAATTTTTAGGACAGTAAAATAATTCTGTATGATACTTAATGGTGGATATATAACATTACATATTTGTTCAAACTCATAGATATGTACAACACAAATAATGAACACAGTGTAAACTATGGACTTCAGTTAATCTAAATAAATAAATAGGCCAGAGAAAATAAAATGGGCTTGGAGGAGCCCATCAAAAACCTCTTCACATTAATTCCTTTTGAAAGAGGGTAAAGGAAGCATCAACAATCTGTCTTTTATCAATGATTTGTGATGGGAAGTAGTTTAGGAAATAAGTTTGGATAGAATGTGTTCATAGGGGCTTGAAACTCAACTCTTACCACTGATACAAAACGTTCTCTTACTATCCACACATGAAAATTCATCTCTTTTAGATGCAAGTAGAATTACCATTTGATCCAGCAATCCCATTGCTGGGCATCTACCCCAAAGAACAAAAATCGCTCTATGAAAAAGACACCTGCACCCGAATGTTTATAGCAGCGCAATTCACAATTGCAAAGGTGTGGAAACAGCCCAAGTGTCCATCAATACATGAGTGGATTAGTAAAATGTGGTATATGTATACCAT